>CAUYRH010131277.1:0-12329 GCA_963574655.1 Perodicticus potto | reverse complement strand
ATTAGTTTGCATTCCCACCAGCAATGTGGAAGTGTTCCCTTTTCTCCACATCCACGCCAACATCTCTGGTTTTGGGATTTCATCATGTGGGCTAATCTTACTGGCGTTAGATGATATCTCAAGGTAGTTTTGATTTGCATTCCAACATTGTACTTTGAAGACTTGAAAAAAAAATTCTTCATTTTGTATGGAACCAGGAAAAAAAACAAAAAAACAATCGAATCAACTTCTAATCTATCACTCTCTAGCAAGATGATTAGTTTGTAGCTGGGCTTTAAATTGGAGATAGTATAGAGATCAGGGGTTCTCAAACATGACCATGCATCACAATCACATGGAATTGTGTTAAAACACAAATAGTTGGGCCTACCTTCTGCAGTCCTAATGCCTTAGGGTAGAGGAGGTAGCTTCAGAGAATTTCCATTTGCAACCAGTTCCCTGGTAGCGTTGATGCTGCTATTCCATGGACTACACATTGAAAACCTCTGTCCTAGGTTGATTTTTCAAATGCACCATTCAGAATCAATTAGGTAAAACAAACAACTAATTTTTTTGCTAATTTAAGGGAGAAATGAATGGGTGCTTTAACAGAAATGTCCAAGGTTCAGTGAATTGATAGGCAAGAGACTAGTAACCTAGAGATCACACCATGCATTCTTATAAAACGAGTTCAATAAACTGGAAAGAATCCAAGGCTTTGGAATTAAAACATCTGTATTCCAATCCCAGCTCAGCATTTTGCTAGATGTGTAGCTTTGTAAGTTACCTAACACTTCTGAGGTACAGTCTTTTGTCCTTTGAAACAGATGTAATAATATATATTTAAGTTATGATTGATGCAGATTAAATGTAACACTTTGGGTTCAACCTTGATGTCTGTTTTACTAGATTGTTTATTTGGCAAATGTGCACTTTATTGAGGAAAACAGTACTTAATTAGTTTTTTTGAAGGTGTAAGTGGCATAGTATGTCTTTACTTATACTTTGACTCCTTAAGTGTGCATATTGTTAATTGGCTTGAAAGTTACTTCTTTGTATCAGTTTGGTATCTCTTTAATGTGATAGTAAAATATTTTTTATTGTCAGGATGAATGATTGGGAAATGAGTATTTCTAAAATTCTGCTGCTTGGAGTTGGACTCCTTCAAGTTAGAATAATTTTGAAGAAAAGTTACTGTCATCAAGTGTCAGAGGAGTACTTTATTTTATCTGTCATGTCTACCCATGTTAAGAATAAATTGAAGGAGAAAAAGGTTTCTGTGAGCTTGTGAATGTTTAAACTCTTGAGGTGAGGTGTAAGATTCTCTTTTGTTCAAGGGCAAACAGAGAAATAGTCATCACTCTCAAATGGTTTGACAAGTTATAATCTATCATGAGTATTGATTTTACTCTGCCATCTCCAGAGTAAGAGCTTGGGTCTTGGTCTCTGGATGGATTAATGTAATCTTTGATCTGCTCTGAGATTGTAATTGTCTACTTGTATGCCACTACTTAAATAATTACCTTGGCAAGTCAATGTTCCTCTCTGTCTCTTCCAAATCCTCCTATTCCAAGTGTGGTCTGCAGAACAGCAGCATTGGTATCATTTGGGAACATGTTAGAAATCCAGAATCTCAGGCTTCCCCCAGATTTACTGAGTCAGAATCTGTACTTTAATGAGCTCCCCAGGTGATTCATATCCCCATCAAAGTTTGGGAATACTGCCTTCGTTGACTACCAGGATCAGTGGGGTTTAATATTTAGGATTCTGAGCAAACTTGTAAATATTTTTATTCTTATTGTTTTCTTTGAAGTAATTACTTGAATTAACCTTATGTTTTTCTCCATGTCGCATTTCTCCCCCTCCCCACATAACGCCAATCTCTTTTCCAATAACCAGCTCAAATGTCACTTTCTTTTTTGTCCTCTTGATTTCCATAACATTTTATTTGTCTTTCAAAATAGTACATTATCATATCATATTGCATCCACTAGACCAGTGATTTGCAAGTCTGGCTATGAATTCATATCAGCTCTGCAGCTTTTAAATGAATACAGATGCTTAGCCCAGATTCATGGAATCATAACTTTTTGGGGAAGAAGGGGTACAGCCTAGGAATAAATATTTCAAAAACTTCTCTAGGAAAATTTGATGTACATTTCTTGTAGAGAATCACCATGATAGAAAATGAGCTATCTGTGGGCCAGGATTCTTTTACTTATGCAGTCTCTAGTGCCTTTCAGTGAGTAGGCATTGAATAAATATTTTGAATTGATTGGTTAATAATTTACTTGTTTGTCTTTTACAATAGACTGAGCTGTTCAATGGCAGGATCCTTACCTTTTTCATCTCTTTGTATCAAGGCCTTTCAGAAGGCCTAGAAAATTATAGATGTAGATAGTACAGACAGTCATACATTTTCTGAAGGATTTGGGGTCAGAAAAACATAGGTTTAAATCCCATCTCTGCTACTTTGTGTCCACATGACCTTAGTATTTTATGTTTTCATTCACTCACTCAATTCATTTGATCAAGATTTCTTTCTTAAATTTCAGATTAATATAAGAGTACATATAATTATGTTACATTATTTGCATTTGTTAGGTAAAGTCCAAGTTGTACTTATCAGGAACAGTGTAGGAGTATATGGCTCACCTGTTGGGTGAAGGCATCAACTGATAAAGGATTTTAATATTTATTAATTGTCTACTGTTTACCATGCACTTATTCTAGGTGCTTAGGATACAATGACAAAAAGACAGAAAGTTTCTATTTTCTTAGAGCATACATTCTAGTGGAGGAGATAGTAGAAAATAAGTAACCGAGACAAAATTGAAAATTAGAAGAAGGGAACAAACCAGGGTCTGAGAAAGAGAACAGGGGCAAAGTGAGGAAGGAAATGACTTTATGTACACAGATATTTAGGTTGCTATTCAGAGGATGAGCTAGATCATGCAGTGTAAAAATGTGTGAAAGAGCATGCCAAACAGAAGAAATGAGGTAATGGATCTAAATAAGATGTATGTTTTAAAATCAGAGAGAAGGTCAATGTGACTGGTGCTTAGTGAGTATGGAGGAATTAGGGCTAGGATGTGTTGGTAGTAATACTAGAGAAACAAGAGTGTCTAAAAGTTACTTTGACCTAGTTATTCCTCCTTTGTCAGAAACAAGGGACAGGATTGTACTTAATTAACCTAGTGCCTAATAATCCACATGTAGCATCAAGGAAAGCTGAGTGGGAATTTTTGTTGTAGCCTAGAGAGAGACTCTACCTCTCAACAAACTCAAATCTAATTCTGGGGATCTTATAGAAAGCCATGATAAGGGAAGTTGGAATGATGATGCATGTGAGGAAGGCAAAAGAGATCAACATGATCAGCTTTTGAGGGGATCTTGGCTAGTTTACCATTGCCAAGTAGTGCTATAGCATGCATGTGACCTTTTTATACAAAGTACCCTACCTACAAGAAATGTCACTCATATAGTGTCATAGATACTGACCAAATCAAAATAGCCATTCTTTTGAGGGATTGAGGAGCAAGAAAGCCTGTAAGGAGGAGAAAAAGGGAGAAGAAAGTTTTGCTTCTCCCTTTGTTATTTATTTGCATCTGTTTCCTCATCTCTAAGATAAAGAGACTTAAAGCAACTATATCAAATAATCATTGAGGATATAAAATAATTTATGTGTAGCCATTCGTAGTGTCTGTCATGAAATTAGCTATAGTGATTGTTAGATGATTAGAATTGAGTTTAAAGACTATAGAAGCACTTTAAAAAATCATGATATGTAAGATAGTATTTTAGGGTTGTCATGCTTTCATTCATCCCTACAAACTGATATCAGTACATAGTTGGTGGCCAAAATGTATTTGAAAAATTATTTTAATTCAGAAACAATAAGCAAATGAATACAATTCACTGTCCCTAGTTTTGTCATGAATTTTTAACTGGAAAGGGGGTAGAGAAAGAGAGAAGCTTTCCCTCCCCCATATTTTCCCACTTACTTGGAGTCCTGGTAGTTTGCCTGTGATTTATGAATTTGGCCTCAGAGACAGGGATGAATAGGGTCCCTAATAGTGATGTATGTCGGAAAGTGCAAGGAGGCAAAGAAGATTTTAAGAGTATAGTGAAAGAATCAAATCGTAGAGAAAAAAGCAGTTTCAAAAAGATGCTGAATTTTTGTAGAAATTATGAAATACACTCTTCAAGTTGTATGCAAGTGTGTGCTTGAGTTGGGTTTGTGTTTGAGCGAATGTAAATGAGTGTGAGTGTAAGAGTATATGGTGTTTGTGTGAGTAGGTGTTAGTATGTGCAAGTGGGAGAATTTGTAGTATTTGCATTTGCGTATATGTGTCAGCAAGTCTGAGTGAGTATATGTGCAAATGTAAGTGAATGTGAGAGTCTGTGGTAATTATGCAAGAGCAAGTGTGTGTGTGTGTGTGTGTGTGTGTCTGATTGATGGCACACAGGGGAAAGAGAGAAGCGCAGGGGATCTCAAGCGCCTTTTCTTTCCTTCTGATCTAGGAGTCTGTTCCTCATTTGCTTCTAAACCAGGTTGTGGTGGGGAGTGTGACATTCTTGAATCAGCCTCTTTGTTGAGTGATGTATATTCCTTTTGCCAAGGATAAGTCACATTTGTTGAACTATAAATTGGGTCATTCATTAGTATGGAAATCAAGTTTTTGGAACCAAGAACAGCTTATGTATAAACACCCTTTTCCTTCAGCTCTGAACAAAGAAATGATTGTGGTTTAAACACAGTCAGAATAATCAGTAGCATGTACCAAAATGATTGATAAAACTCATAAAACTTTGTTGATGGTGCACATTGGGTTGAGGAGAAGCACTTTTATCAGGTGCTAAAAAAGAAGACATGAAACGAATATACATAAGTCTATGTGGGTGGTTGGCAACCATATAACCTTTTTACTCTTTTCTGCTCATACTTTTTTAATGTGCAGGTAAAGCAGTTACACATGTTGGTTGGGACAGGCACTAAGGAGTTGAGGTTAGGTGTAACTTACACTGGACACTGAACAAATATATAATTGTCTCCAAATACAAATCTTTTTCAGTTTATAGACATTTTGGGTTATACACCTTGTATTTTCTTTTAAAAAGTATTAAAATATCCAGGAATTCTTTCAACTAGAATACGCTTTCGATAATTTGGATGTAGGGTAATAAGAAACATCCAGGAAAATCCAGCTATTACTGTATTTAAGAGTCTATTAGGGGAGAGAGGAGCAAGATGGCGTCTAAATAACAGCTTCCTTGCAACTGGGCACAGTTGGACTGGGGAGAGAAGACTTCATGCATCTCTAGCTGGTGGGATATGCCCAGAAACATCCCTTTGGGCACACAAGGAGTCAGCAAGAGACTTTTGGACCCTATGAGGAGAACAAAAGCAGTGGAGAACTGGCAAGTGTTTGCGTGTGTTTGTTCAGTCTAATCCTGCTGGCAGCTTAAGTACAGCAGCAGTGAGATTGCAAACTGGAAAGGCTTTACCTGTGAGCTGTTTTGTTTTTGATTTTGGACTTGGCACTCAGTTCAACTACCTTGGGAGAACTTGGGCGAGAGTGTGGAGGACTTAAAGCATTGTCTAGGGCTCCCGACTGAGCTGCTGAGCTGATGGAGCTAATAGTGTTTGGCTGTGGGCCATGTGGAGCCATTGTGGGAGAATTGCCCTGGCAAGCTCCACCCTCAGGGTCACAGAGTGAGGATAAGGCGGGAGACCTTAAGTGAGTAATCGAGTGACTGAGCAGCCTAAAGGTGAGAATTGAGATGCCTTACAGCCTTGGCCCTTAGGAGTATAGAGTAAGATCGGTTTTGGCACACGGGATAAGCAGACAGCCACTTCAGGAGTGATCCCAGTGACAAGTGTTTTCCTGGGAAACTTCTGCTTAGCCAAGATTGACAGTTTAAAGTGCCTTTTAAGTGGGTTGAGGAGAGATTTAGGCTCTCCACCCTGAGGCGTTTGAGAAATCAGCAGAGACCTCCAGTCTGCATCTCATATAACTGTATCAGCATTGTGATTAACATCTCATACCCCAGAAGATCACCTCTTGCTCAGACAATATTCAGCAAGATATATATATATATGGATATATATATATATATGCATACATACATACATATATACTGCTTTGTTTTTGTTTGTTTGTTTTTTAATTTTAACATTTTCCCTTCAGATTTTTCTTTTTTTCTTTCCTTTCTTTCTTCATTTTTCTAGTTTAAGTATAATTTTCAATTGTTGCCTTCTTTAACAATTAGAACTTCATTTTTGCTAGTGTTTCTGCCCCTATTATTTTATTTTCCCCCCATTTTTATCCCGTAAAGTTTTCTCTTTGCTTCTTTTGGTTTCATTTATACCATTTTTGTCTGTCCTTTATACTTGGTGGAGGTGGGGTACTGTGTCTTAACAGGCTGGCAAAGAGCTTCTGACCTCAAGGGAACCACCCAACACAGCACCCCCAGAGGTTGTGGGGTTTTAAGGTTGGGTCAAGTACCCTACTGTACACCTATATTGCTCCTGTCTCCTTCTTTCTGTGCCTGTCTTCTTTTTGTCAATATTCCCTTTTACTCACCCCCCCCACCCGCTTTCTCTTTTTCCTTCTTCTTTTTCTTTTTTTTAAAATTTTGTTTCCCTTCTTGGTCTTCAATATTGTCATCCTTCTGGTCTAGTACAAAAAGGACTCATCAAAACCAGGGCCAGAGGCACGGTAACTTAAAGAGCAAAAGGAAGTGAAAGGAAAATTAGGGCAAGGAAAACATAAAAGAAAACACTCGTGAGGAAGAATAACAGAAAAATCCTGGCAACTTGAAAAACCAGTCCAGAGCAACTCCCCTCAAGGGACCATGAGGTAGCTACTGCAGAGGATTCCACCTATTCTATCATGAGGTAGCTACTGCAGAGGATTCCACCTAATTTCTATATGTTAGAAATTACAGAAGGGGAATTTAGAATACAGATGATGAAAACAATGAAAGAAATGATGGAAACAGTGAAGGAAAATAAAGGAAGGAAACAATAAAGTGGAAAATAACCAAAAGGAAATCAAAAAACAGAATCAAATAAGAGATGAATGATACGAAGAATATAGAAAACATATAGCAGAGCTGAAGGAACTGAAGCAGTCAATTAGGGAACTTAAAGATACAATAGAAAGAATCAACAGCAGAATAGACCATGCAGAAGAAAGAATCTCAGAGGTAGAGGACAAAGCTCTTGAAATAAATCAGATAGTTAAAGAGGCAGAAAAGAAGAGAGAGAAAGCAGAATGTTCACTGACAGAATTACAGGACTTTATGAATTGTTCAAACATATGAGTTATAGGTATCCCAGAAGGGGAAGAAGAATGCCCCAGAGGAATGGAAGCTGTACTAGAGAATATAACAAAAGAAAATTTCCCAAATATCACAAAATATTCTGACGCACTCCTTTCAGAGGGATATTGGACCCCCGGTCACCTCAACTCTAACAGAGCTACTCCAAGACACATTGTGATGAACTTGAATGAAGTTAAGACAAAAGAAAAGATGCTGCAAGCTGCCAGGAGTAAGCACCAGTTGACCTTTAGGGGAAAAACCATCATGGTGACTGCAGAACTCTCTAATGAAAGTTTTCAAGCAAGAAGAAATGCTCATCTACCTTTAATCTACTTAGGCAGAACAATTTCTGGCTTGAATTTTATATTCTGCTAAGCTAAGATTTAAAATTGACAGAGAAATGAAATCATTTACTGATATGTAAACATTGAGGAAATTTTCCACAACAAGACCAGCTCTACAGGAAATATTTCAACCTGTTCTATACACTGACCATCACAATGGATCAACAGCAAAGTAAGAACTCAGAAATTAAAGGACAGAACCTAACTTCCACAATGATGCAAAAGATAAAACTAAGCAATGAAACTCTCACAAAATAAAATGAATAGAACACTACCACACTTATCAATTATCTCAATAAATGTTAATGGATTTATTTCCCCACTGAAAAGGCATAGATTGTCTTACTGGGTTAAAAAACACAAGACATCTGGGTGGCACCTGTGGCTCAAAGGAGTAGGATGCAGACTCCATGTACCAGAGGTGGCAGGTTCAAACTCACCCCTAACCAAAACTTCAAAAACAAAAACAAACAAACAAAAAACACAAGACATCCATTTGTTGTCTGTAGGAAACACACCTACCTTTAAATACAATTAAAACTCTGAGTTAAGGGTTGGAAGACAAATTTTCAGGCAAACAATTCAGAAGAAAAGAGGAGCTGCAATCTTATTGTCAGATACAAGTAGATTTAAAGCAACTAAAGTCAAAAAAGACAAAGATGGTCACTTCATGTTGGTCAATGGAAAAATACAAGAAGACGTTTCAATTTTCAATATTTATGCACCCAACTTAAATACTCCCAGATTCTTGAAAACTACCTCAATCTGAGCAGCACGATAGCCTATAACAGCATAATAAGAGGGGACTTTAACACTCCTCTTTAGAGCTGTACAGATCCTCTAAACAGAAATTAAACAAAGATATAAGGAACTTAAATAAGCTTGTAGAACAACTATACTTGATAGAGGCATATAGAACACTCCATCCCAAAGATAAAGAATATAAATTCTTCTCATCACCCCATGGGACATTCTCCAAAATTGATCATATCCAAAGACACAAATCAAATCTCAACAGAATCAACAGAAATGAAATTTTTACCTTGTATCTTCTCAGACCACAAGGCCTTAAATGTGGAACTCAACTCCAACAAAAATGTTCAACCCCACACAAAGACATGGAAATTAAACAACTTTCTGTTGAATGAGAGTTGGGTACAGGAAGAAATAAAAGAGGAAATCATTAATTTTCTTGAGCACAACAACATTGAAGACACAAGCAATGTGTCTTCACATGACCAAAACCTGTGGGATACTGCAAAAGTCGTTCTGAGAGGAAAATTTATTGCTTTACATGCCTACATTTGAAAAAGATAAAGAGAGAGAATTAACAAACTCACAAGCCATCTTATGGAACTGGAAAAAGAAGAACAATCTAAGCCTAAAACCAGCAGAAGAAAAGAAATGTCCAAATTTAAATCAGAGATCAATGAAATTGAAAACAAAAGAATCATTCAGAAAATTAAGAAAACATGGAGTTGGTTTTTTGAAAAAATAAATAAAATAGATAAAACTTTGGCCAGACTAACTAGAAATAGAAAAGTAAAATCTCTAGTAACCACAATCAGAAATGATAAAGGGTAAATAACAACTGATGCCACAGAGATACAAGAGATTATCTCTGAATACTACCAGAAACTCTATGCCCAGAAATTGGACAATGTGAAAGAAATGGATCAATATTTGGAATCACACCCTCTCCCTAGACTTAGCCAGTAAGAATTAGAGATCCTGAATAGACCTATTTCAAAGACTGAGCTAAAAGAAATAACAAAAAATCGTCCAAGAAAAAAATGCCCTTGTCTGGATGGCTTCACACAAGAATTCAATAACACCTTCAAAGAAGAGCTTGTTCCCACGGTGCAGAAATTATTCCAAAAAACTGAGGAGGAAGAGATTTTCCCCAACACATTCTACAAAGCAAACATTGCCCTGTTCCCAAAACTAAGAAAAGACCCAACTAAACAGGGGAATTTCAGATCAACATCACTAATGAATATAGATACAAAAATTCTCAACAAAATCCTATCCAATAAATTACAGCTTATCAAAAAAGTCATCATGATCAAGTAGGTTTCATCCCAGGGATGCAAAGCTGGTTCAACATATGCAAGTCCATAAACGTTATCCACCATATTAACAGAAGCAAAAACAAAGACCATATGATCCTCTCAATAGATACAGAAAAAGCATTTGATAAAATCCAGCACCCTTTTCTTATTAGCACACTGAAGAGTATAGGCATAGTTGGCACATTTCTTAAACTGAAGCTATCTATGATAAACCCACAGCTAATATTTTAGTGAATGGAGTAAAACTGAAAGCTTTTCCTCTTAGATCTAGAACCACACAAGGTTGTCCTCTGTCACCGTTACTATTCAACATAGTGCTGGATGTCCTAGCCAACACAATTAGGCAAGACAAGGAAATAAAGGGCATCCAAATGGGAGCAGAGGAGGTCAAACTCTCCCTCTTTGCTGATGATATGATCTTATACTTAGAGAACCCCAAAGACTCAACTACAAGACTCCTGGAAGTCATCCAAAATACAGTAATGTCTCAGGATATAAAACCAATATCCTCAAGTCAGTAGCCTTTGTATACGCCAATAATAGCCAAGATGAGAAGCTAATTAAGGACACAACTCCCTTCACCATAGCTTCAAAGAAAATGAAATACCTAGGAAAATGCCTAACAAAAGAGGTGAAGGACCTCTATAAAGAAAATTATGAAACCCTGAGAAAGGAAATAGCAGAGGATACTAACCAATGGAAGAACATACCATGCTCATGGTTGGGGAGAATCAACATTGTTAAAATGTCTATACTTCCATTGAGACGTATACATTTGGAATCAAACAGAAAACCAGGAAATGAAATCAACAACTTACAACCACCTAATCTTCAAAAAACCAAACAAGAATGTTCACAGGGGGAAAATGCCTTATTCAATAAATGGTGCTGGGAGAACTGGATATCCACATGTAAAAGACTTAAACTGTACCTGCACCTTTTTCCACTCACAAAAATTG
Organism: Perodicticus potto; assembly: GCA_963574655.1. Taxonomy (NCBI): domain Eukaryota; kingdom Metazoa; phylum Chordata; class Mammalia; order Primates; family Lorisidae; genus Perodicticus; species Perodicticus potto. The sequence continues at coordinate 1,646 of CAUYRH010131277.1, read as the reverse complement.
ATTCAAGATAAATAAAGGACTTAAATTTAAGGCATAAAATGAGAAATGTCTTCAAAGAAAGCATAGGAAGAAGAATGGACGACATCAGCCTGGGAAAGACTTTATGAAGAAGACTGCCATGGCAATAGCAACAACAGCAATAATAAACAAATGGGATTTTTCTTTTTTTATTAAATCATAGCTGCATACATTAGTTCAATCAAGGGGTACAATGTGCTGGTGTCATATACAATCTGAAATGTTTTCATCAAACTGTTTAACATACCCTTCTTGGCATTTTCTTAGTTATTGTATGAAGACATTTGTATTTTGCATTTAGTAAGTTTCGCCTGTACCCTTCTAAGATGCACCATAGGTGTGGCCCACCAATTACCCTCCCTCCACCCCAACCTCCTCCCTCCCTCCCTTCCCATATTCTTGTGCTATAGTTGGGTTATAGCCTTCATATGAAACCTATAAATTAGCTTCATAGTAGGGCTGAGTGCATTGGATACTTTTTCTTCCATTCTTGAGATACTTTGCTAAGAAGAATATGTCCCAGCTCCATCTATGTAAACACTAAAGAGGTAAAGTCTCCATCTTTCTTTAAGGCTGCAGAATATTCCATGCTGTACATGTACCGTAATTTATTAATCCATTCGTGGGTCGATGGGCACTTGGGCTTCTTCCATGACTTAGATCTTCAGTTATTCTAATATTCTTCCCCTTGTAAGTAATGGATTTCTTGCGTCTGGCTGCTTTCAGAATCTTCTCCTTCATGTTAACTTTAGTGAAGTTGACTATGATGTGCCTGGGGGATGTCTTATTCGGGTTGAGTCGTGTTGAGGTTCTGAAACTGTCTGCTATCTGAATTTCAGAGTCTCTAGGTATGTCTGGAAAATTTTCTTTCCTAATCTCAAGAAGAAGGGACTCTCTGTCTTGTGAAGCCAGTTCATTGCTTTCAGGTATCCCAGAAGACGAATATTGGTCTTTGAGTTATCCCAGAGCTCTTTGAGAGAATGATCTGTTTTTGCCTTCCATTTCTCTACCTCTTTGAAAGTTTGGGAACGTTCAAAGTCTCTGTCTTCAGTGTCAGAAATCCTTTCCTCAGCTTGCTCTATTCTGTTACTGAGGGCTTCCACTGTATTTCTCATATCTTTGAGGGCTGCAACTTCTTGTCTCAATGTGTCAAAATCTTTGATCATTTTGTCTTTGAATTGGTTGAATTCTTGAGACATTGTCTGAATCAATCCTACAATTTCTACCTCCATCTTAGTTTCCATTTTGTTGATCTTGTTTGCAATCCAGATTCGAAATTCGATTTCAGACATCTCAGCTATCTGTTTGTGGATGGGATCCTCTGGATTGGATGGTTTGTCTTTCTTTGGGGGAGTTGCACTCTTCTGTTTATTCATGTTGCCAGAGTTTTTCTGCTGATTCCGCCTCATGATTGTTTTTCAGTGTTTAGATAGATGAGCAGGTCAAGTGAAATTGGACTGGAAACTTCTACGGTTGTGGTTGACCAACCCTCCACCTAGGAACTGGGACTAGTGGCTGCAGCTTTTCCTCTACAATTTTGCAAAGTACCTGTACAGTACTACAGTTTGTGACTGTAGAGGCCTACTTAGTGTAGTGGGGGTAGGTGGCTCTGTCTTGTATCCAGCTGA
>CAUYRH010131271.1:0-10469 GCA_963574655.1 Perodicticus potto | reverse complement strand
ACCCTGGATAGAGTGCAGTGGCATTACAGCTCACAGCAACCTCCAATTCCTGGGCTCAAGCGAGTCTCCTGCCTCCGCCTCCCAAGTAGCTGGGACTACAGGTGCCCGCCACAATGCCCGGCCATTTTTTGGTTGCAGCCGCCATTATTGTTTGGTGGGCCCGGGCTGGATTCGAACCTGCCAGCTCAGTTGTGCATGGCTGGCGCCTTAGCCCGTTGAGCCACAGGCGCCGAGCCAGAAGCACAGGATTTTTAAAGTCTGGTAAAATCCAATTTATCTAAGTTTCCTCAGACATGCCTTTTCTCCTGCAGCACAATCCCTGTCCTCAGAGAGCTGACACTCCACTGACACCCCCTGGGTTTACTCCCAGGGGTGAGAAATGCTTGTGGTTTTCTCTCTGGCATTTTGCCAGGTTGCTGGGTAAAGGTCTTTCATCTTCCAATGAGCCAGATGGCCCAATAAACAGCTTTGAATTTAAGTGGAATGAATCATCACTTAAATGTACTTAGAAATTCTAAAATCAGTCCCGTGTAAGTCATTTCTGCTTTTCTGCTTTCAGATGCTCAGGGTGGCTGTGCCAGCAGGGCTCACCAACTATAGAGTCAACCCAAACACTGACAGATGGTAGTTGTGTTATGCGAAGTGGGGATCAGCAAATCCTGCCCAACCTAGGGCCGCATGTACCGTATGTGTTTATAATAACAGGACACGGAGGAGCACCTGGACACCCATCAACAGGGCACTGGTTAAATTAGGGTCTGGCCAAACCAGAATAGTGACAGCCAACTTCTACAGGGGGTAGGGAGTGAAAAATGTTGGGAGGCAAAACTTTTCCTCTACCCTCTTAGGTTCAATCTATGGGGGCCTACAAATTAAACTAACAAAAGGCAGATTAGCAGGAGAAAAGCATTGTATGTTATTAATATTTACATGCACATGAGTTTACCGAACAAACAGGAAAGTCAAAAAAGTGGTTGGGGCTCTGCACCTATAGCACAGTGGTTATGGCGCTGGCCACATACACCAAAGTTGGCAGGTTCGAACTGGGCCCCCGACCAGCTAAACAACAATAATAACTGCAACAAAAAATAGCCGGGCATTGTGCCAGGCGCCTGTAGTCCCAGCTACTTGGGAGGCTGAGGCAAGAGAATCGTTTAAGCCCAAGAGTTTGAGGTTGCTGTGAGCTGTAATGCCATAGCACTCTACTGAGGGCAACATAATGAAACTGTGTCTCCAAAAAAAAAAAAAAAAAAGTGGTAGGACTCAGGGGCTTATGTAGCATTTTAGCAAAGAAAATAGAATTTGGGCTTCAACAATGATAAGTCATGGGAAAGTGACCAGGAAATCTATAGGAGAACTAATGGAAGATAAAGGCTAGTTGGGTCTACTTATACAAAGTCATATTTCAATTAAAAAATTATATATTGGTGGGGCGGCACCTGTGGCTCAAAGGAGTAGGGCGCCCCATATACCAGAGGTAACGGTTTCAAACCCAGCCCTGGCCAAAAACTACAAAATATATGTATATATGTATGTGTGTGTATATATATATATATATATATATGAGGCTCAGCGCCCATAGTACAGTGGTTACGGCACCAGCCACATACACTGAGGCTGTCGGATTTGAACCCAGCCCAGGCCAGCTAAAAAAAAGAAAAAAAAAAAAGAAAAAAAAACAATGACAACTGCAACAAAAAATAACCAGGCGTTGTGCCAGGCAGGCGCCTGTAGTCCCAGCTACTTGGGAGGCTGAGGCAAGAGAATCACTTAAACCCAAGAGTTGGAGGTTGCTGTGAGCTATGACGCCATGGCATTCTAGCAAGGGTGACATAGTGAGACACTGTCTCAAAAAAAAAAAGAAATATATATATATATGACTCTGGTTAATGTTGAGGGATACCTGTGCGAGGCATTGCCTGGGCTTGGCAGCACAGCCCAGTGGTGGTGGGTTCTGCCCTCGTGGAACTGCCTTCCTGAAGCTTCTCCCCTAATGAGGAGAGTCACATAGAGATACAGTTACAATGGACGTGAACGTATGATGAAGGGCAGAGTTGGCCCTTAGAAGGAGCAGGTTTCTAGGAGAGCCCCTAGGACCTTTGTCCTCGCTGTTCCAACTCCCTGGAGCGTTTCTCCTCATAGCTTGTTCCTCACCATGTACAGGTCTCTGTTCCAAAGTATCCTCTGTTTTTTTGTTTGTTTGTTTGTTTGTTTGTTGGCACCCTCAATAGAGTGCTGTGGTATCATAACTCACAGTAACCTCAAACTCCTGGGCTGAAGCGATCCTCCTGCCCCAGCCTCCCGAGTAGCTGGGACTGCCCACCACCACACCAAAGTGTCCTCGGAAAGGTCTTCCCTGACCATGAAGCTCAAGAGGCCCCTATTCCTTTTTTTTTTTTCTTCCTAGCACTTACCCCCTCCTGCCATGCTGCAGTGAATGTGAATGTTTATTGCCATTTTCTGTCCCCTCAAATGTCTGACAGCCTCTAGGAGGTCAACTGATAGGATTTGATTACTTTTGCATTTCCAGTGCTGAGAAAGTGCGCGGCCCGCAGGAGTCAGTCAATATTTAGGGGATTAATAAATGTCTGGCAAGGTAGGTGGGCTAAGACCAGGCTGGACAAGAAGGGTGGGGACCCACTGCTATGTCCACTGTCCAGGTCACATAGTTTCTGTCCTCTTGCTACAATGTACTGAGCACTTACTCTGTGCTAAGAGCATTGAATGGACTCAGTTTTCAAAGTGTAAATTTTTTGTTTGTTTGTTTATTTATTTATTTTTTGTTTAGTAGGCCTGGGCCGAGTTCAAACTGACCAGCCCTGGTGCACATGGCTGGCGCCCTAACCACTGAGCTATGGGCTCCCCCAAAGTGTAATTTTTTGGGGGGGGGGAGACAGAGTATGACTCTATTGCCCCAGGTGTAGTACAGCAAAACCATTGTAGCTCCCTGGAATCTCACCCCCCCCCCCACCCTGGTTCAATGGATCTTCCCGCCTCAGCCTCCCTGAGTGCTAAGATTACAGGTGTAAGCCACTGCACCTTGCCACAAAGTGTAATTTTTTAAACATTAAAAATATGGAAGCTCATATCCAAGGTTACTTGTGTCTAGGCAATAAACAAAAACAAATAATAAAAAGCTAATAACATGACTTTCACACAAATACAAAACAAGAATATGTCAAAGATGTTACTCAATTCATCAGTGAGTGAGTGGGGTCAGTGACATGGTGAGGCTGACTGCAGAAACATGGGCAGAGCTGGGCAGGGTGGTGCGCACCCCCCAGCTTCTCAGAGGAACAGGAGCCCAGGAGTGCAGGGCTCTAGTGGCTACGATGAACAGCCAGTGCCCTTTGGCTTGGACAGCAGAGCCAGACCTCATCTCTAAAAAAAAAAAAAGTTGGATAAACTAGGGTTTCTATGGTCATCAGAAGAGGCTTTAAACAAAAACAAAGAATGTTACAATAAGACACATGAAGTTAAAGTCCTTGGGGGCAATAAAACTGTAACCTTTGTAGCTGTTTCCACCAGACAGAAATCTACAAATGAGCTTGGAACTTTATAATGCCCGAGTGGTCTGCAAAAAGTAAACAGCAAAGTGAAATACAGGCTGAGTTTCTTCCAAAACTAAAGAAGGCTTGGAGAACCTTCTTTTTTTTTTTTTTTTTTAATTTGATACTGAGTCTCATTCTGTCTCTCTGGTGCCAGCCTAGCTCGCAGCAACCTCGAACTCTTAGGCTGAACGGATTGGGATTACAGGCGACCGCTACAACGCCTGGCTAGTTTTTCTATTTTTGATAGAGATGGGGTCTCATTTTTGCTCAGGCTGGTCTACAACTCCTGAGCTCCGACGAGCCACACGCTTTGCCCTCCCCAAGTGCTAAGATTACAGGCGTGAGCCACCGTGCTGGCCTGGAGAGCCTCCTTAAACGATGCCATAGTCTGACTTCCTAGTTCTGCTTATTTCATCTTAGTACGTTGCAACTCGCATCACATTGAAATACAGGTAATACGACCATCCTCATTTTTCAGAGGGAAGAAAGTCTTGAAGACATTATTTTGACAAAATCCACTAGGACAATGAAGCTTTCAAACTCATTCTAGAAAAAGTGCTACGTACTTCATTGCCAACTGTCACGATGGCCACCTTGGAAGTACTCCCCTCAGAAGTATACCCTTCAAAGCAGTTATGGTACTCTTTCTGACGTGGCCATTAGAGCAGTCCTCGTACGAGGTCTGACAATTAAGTTTGCAAACTCCTCCTGGAGAAAGTACTTCGAAGGGTGAACTAGGTGCTGGCGTTGGTGCACGGCTTCCCAAGAGGAGGACTTTGAAGGTGATCGTGGTGATTTTCAGCAATGAGGTATGTTGCGCTTTTTCTAGGGTGAGTCTGAGAACGTAATTGTTGACCTTATATCCATTGGACCTTAAACTTTGTTCTTAGCAATGCTGAACATGAGCAACGTCCACCCTTTAAGAATTTTGTTTTCCAGAGATGTCCAGGATGGCTTGAGAGACCAAGGGCAGGGCAGGGAGAGCTGGGGCCAGTGAGCTATGGCAGTAGACCGAGAGCCGGAGACGAAAAAGTCTGAAAACATTTATAATCCATTTATTCAGCCAAATACTGAGTGTCCACTTCTGCCACACCCATCATGGGCACACAAAGGTGGCAAATACATCAGGATAGAATCTCTGCCCTCACAAGCTTATGTTCAAATGGGAGTTCTGTCTCCGGAGTCATTATCATCGGTGTGGGGTGGGGGAGGGCAGGAGCTCATGTTGGGGGGACACCATGGGCCACCCCAGCGACGTCTTCTGTTGGGCATCTTTGATACCAAAGCTCTGAGTTTCCTTACCTGCTGGCCAATGTGTAATCCAGGAGGCCTAGCTTAGGGTAGGGATAGAGAGTCTGTGTTCGTCTAAGTCGCCTGACAGAATTTGGGAAAATGACCTGACCCCAGCCAATGAGATTAGAGGTACATCACCACTCAGTTTCAAAGGAAAGGCTGTTGTGTTATTGTGGCGTGGGGTTTTTTTTCATTTAAAATTTTTATTTGTGCTTACTTTTTTTCTTTTTTCCAGGGTAACAAAGTGATTTTATTTAGGAAAAGCAAAGAGAAAGTTTAGAGCACTTCCAAGGAGAGCTGGAAGTGGGTCCCTATCATGAAAGAGAAAAGGTGAGAGAGACCTGTACTTGTTTACTTATATATATGTATATTATTTTTTTCCCCACACAGAAATCTACAAGTTAATATATAACTTTACAGTGTGGTGGGTAACACAGTTTTGTGCTTAAAAAGTCAAAGCCTTACTCTTCAGTTGGGCATAGTTGTTTGCACCTGTGATGCTAGCACTTTGGGAGGCCAAGGCAGGAAGGTTGCTTGAGCCCAGGAGTTTGAGACCAACTTGAGCAGCATATCCAGACCCCGTCTTTACAAAAAATAACAAAATTAACCAGGCATGTTCGTGTATGCCTATAGTCCCAGCTACTCAAGAGGCTGAAGCAAAGGATTGCTTAAACCCAGGAGCTGGAAGTTTCTGTGAGTTATGGTCATATCATTACACTACAGGCTGGACAACAGTGCAAGATCCTATCTCATAAAAGAAAAGTCTGCCAGGCTCAAGGTGGCTCACGCCTGTAATCCTAGCACTTTGGGAGGCCAAAAGGGAGGATCAGTTGAGCTCAGGAGTTTGAGACCAGCCTAAGCAAGAGTGAGATCCAGTCTCTGTCGAAAATAGTAAAATTAGCCAGGTGTTGTGGCAGGCGTCTATAGTCCCAGCTACTTGGGAGGCTGAGGTGGGAGGATCACTTGAGCCTAGGAGTTTAAGGTTGCTTTGAGCTGACACCATCACACTCTAACCTGGGCAAAGAGTGACACTGTTTCCAGAAAAAAAAGAAAGAAAGAAAAGTCTTTCTCTGACCTAGTTGTCCATTTTCTCTCTGTCCACTTCCAGGGATATTTTATACATTTACAAAATAGTATATATAACAGGGTGTCCATAAAGTTCGTGTGCAATTTAAAATAATAAAGTGTACACACACATACATATATCACCCTGTGCTTCTTTTTTTCCTTCTTTTGAACACACGGTGTACTGCGTACACTAATCTACACTTGGCTTCTTTTACTCGATAATATATCTTAGAAATTGTTCCATATTAAAACACAAAGAACTCTTCATTTTTCTCTTTCTTTTTCTTTTTCCTCACTTTTCTTCCTCCCGTGCAGCTGCCTGGCACACAGTGTGTCCCACTCTCTCCCACTGTGCACACACAGGTTGCCATACTAGAGGGACTTCTGCTATTACAAGTAACACTGCAGTGAGCGAGGGGATTGCTAAGATACTTAAAAACCTGGACATAAATAAAGATCTCCAGGGTGGTGCCTGTGGCCCCATGTACCGGAGGTGGCGGGTTCAAACCCAGCCCTGGCCAAAAACTGCAAAAAAACAAACAACCAAAATAAAGATCTCCAAGTGGATTCTAAAAGAGACATAAAGTCTACCCAGAATAATCCTTTGAAAATAAACAGAGACAGTTATCAAGGAGAATACCCCATCCACACTTCAGACCCAAACTGGTTCCAGAGGGGAGGTCTCTGCTCATCAGCTGCCTGGTGGCCATAGGGGGATCCAGATTGAGGATGGTGGAGGGAAGAATCTGGGGCCAAACCACTGAATTAATCAGCGGTGGAGACATCCTACCCCCTAGTTTATTATTGTATGACTTAAATGCTAATTTTCTGGGTTGTCTGATGCTTGCCGTCCAGAGCATCCCACCTGATACAACTCGGGTGCATGTTGAGAGCTGATGGTTTTGCAGAACTTCCTAAAGTACAGGTGACATCAGGGGACATACCCTTAGGGCCCGAAGGATGAGTAAGAATTAAAACAGCCAGAAGGACGTACAGCAGGCTCCTGCTTGGGAAAGCTACTTCCATCTCTCCCTGCCTTCCTCACATCAGCTCTTACAATTCTTCTAAATCTTTATTTTTAGACAGAGTCTCACTCTGTCACCCTGGGTAGAGTGCCGTGGCTTCACAGCAACCTCAAACCCTTGGGCTCAGGCCATCCCCTTGCTTCAGACTCCTGAGTAGCTGGGACTATAGGCGCCTGGCCAATTTTTTTATTTTCTATAGAGATAGGGTCTCACTCTTGCTCAGGTTGGTCTAAAACACCTGAGTTTAGGCGATCCACCCACGTTGGCCTGCCAGAGCTCTGAGATTATAGGTGTGAGCCACCTCTCCTGGCCTCAATCATTGTTTTAATGCATTGGTGGGACGCAAACTTTTAAAAAGTCTAATAGTTACAGATTTATTTTTATCTAAATGCTAATCTCCATTGATTTTTTTTCTTTTAGACAGAGTCTCACTGTGTCACCCTCGGTAGAGTGCTGTGACATCACAGCTCACAGCAACGTCAAACTCTTGGACTCAAGCGATTCTCTTGCCTCAGCCTCCCAAGTAGCTGGGACTACAGGTGCCCACCAATATGCTCAGCTATTTTTTTCTTTTGTTGCATTTGACATTGTTGTTTGGCAGGCCCAGGCCGGGTTTGAACCCGCAGCCATAACCACGGTGCTACGGGGGCAGAGCCTCCATTAATTCTTATTTTCTATAAATGGCAGTAATATAATTTTCTTTCAAAGAAAATTCACCAACATTTTCTTTTCTTTTTTAAAACAGAACCTCACTTTGTCACCTCTGGTAGAGTGCCGTGGCATCATAGCTCACAGTAACCTCAAACTCTTGGGCTCAAATGATACTCTTGCCTCAACCTCCCAGGTAGCTGGGACTATAGGCGCTGGCCACAATGCCTGGCTATTTTTAGAGATGAGGTCTTGCTTTGGTTCAGGCTGGTCTCGAACCTGTGAGCTCAAGCAATCTACCTGCCTCAGCCTCCCAGAGTCCTAGGATTACAGGCATGAGCCACTGCTCCCAGCCTCACCAACATTTTCTTTAACATAAAAGTTGATTTTGGACACATACTAGGTATGTAATTGTAAGGCGGTTGTCAGGGAATGACCCTCCTCTCACCAAAAGATCACCAGGATGTTGGCTGATCAACCAAAGCCACGTTTGCTGGATGTGCTTCAAGCCAGGGAGGAACCACCTTGGCAGACTTCAGTCTCTGGAGGGAGAGGTGAGGCAGGACATTCATTGATTTAGGTCCGAGCTGGGTGACGTTAAGGTGGGCTTGCAAAGGGTGAGGTAGGGGCTGCTGGGGAGTGGGCAGAGCCCATGACCTAGTGGCTCTGGAATGGGGGCCTGGCCAGGGTAGGGCTGGACGTGAGTCTTCCCTGGCAGGCAGTTGGCTTGAAGCGTTAAAAGTTTAATTGATTTATCGTCTTATCTTCCAGGAACAGGAATTTCCCAGAGTTCTCAGGAGAGATGGCAAAATTCCTAAGGTTTCTGCAAAGGCAGTGACTGAAGTTTAGGCAACAAGGAGCAGGTGCCAGGTCCTCCCTGTATCTCTCCCTCAGCCTCGGCCCAGCCTGACGCCCCCCACACCTTCTTCGGCTGGGCTGCTCACGGTTCTTATTGCACAAATGTGGGACCCCTGCCCAGGTCCGTCTCTCTCTCCCTCACCTTCTCCCGGGCACTGGCTCCTCAGTTAGGCCAGGCTACTCCCGCCTCAGGGCCTTTGCACACTCTGTTCCTCCTACCTTCCACACTTTTCCACCAGACCCCCTAATGGCTTCCTCCCTCAGTCAGCTACTTCCTAGAGACCTGCCCCGACACACTGTTTAAGATTGTGAACTCACCACCCCGCTCACCACACACACACACACACACACACACACACACACACACACACACTTCCTTCTTTATCTTCCTCCACAGCACCCACACCCACCTGACGGACTATGGATATGACTTAAGTATTTGTTTACTGTCTCCCCTTAGGGTGCAAACTTTTTGCTTTTTGAGACAGAGTCTCAAGCTGTCGCCCTGGGTAGAGTGCAGTGGCATCACAGCTCACAGCAACCTCAAACTCTGCGGCTTAAATGATTCTCTTGCCTCAGCCTCCCAAGTAGCTGGGACTACAGGTGCCCGCTATTTTTTCTTTTTGTTGCAGTTGTCATTGTTGTTTACCTGGCTCCGGTCGGGTTCAGGTGTGGCTGGAGCCCTACCCACTGAGCTACAGGTGCCTCCAGCAAACTCTTGACAATAATGCTAGTTGTTAATATTATTACTATTACTACTAGTATTACAAATGCTAACTGTTATGTTATTAGTCATAAAAACCTTACGAACTACTATTGCTTCAATTTACACAATTATCGTTTTGTCCCTGAAGCAAAATCCGGAAAACGTGTGCTCGCTGTTCTCCGTGGTGGGCCTCGTCTGGCACCTAGTGGTAAGTGCTGGTAACTGCAAGCCGCGCACACACGCGTTCTAACCCCGACGGTGCAGACTACCCGGCTGTCCGTGCACACGTTTGTTCAAACACCTGTACTGGCATCCGTTGTGAGAATGCGAACTGGCACAACCCTTCTAGAGGGAAATTTGGCAATACCCAATAAAGCTACATATGCACATGCCTTTCTCCTCAGCAGCCCCTCTTCTGGGAATCAACCCTGAAGATACAGCTTCAAGAATACAAAAATACGGATTCTGCCAGGGTATGATCTGGGAGAGACACCTCCCCAACTCTGAGGACGGTCATAGGCAACAGTGAATAAGAACCATGAGGAGGAATCAACAGAAAAACTCTGGCAATATGAATAACCACAGTAGGTCAACTCCCCCAAGGAATGACAAGGTACATGAAGCACAAGATCCCTTGCATAAGCAAATGGCTGAGATGTCAGAAGTTGAATTCAGAGTCTGGATAGCAACTAGGATCAGCGCAATGGAGGAAAAGATGACCCAAAAGATGTCCCAAAAACTGAAAGAGTTCAAAGAGAAAATGACCAAAGACATTGACTCATTGAGACAAGAAGTTGTAGCCCTCAAAGATCTGAGAAATACAGTGGAATCCCTCAGTAACAGAATGGAACAAACAGAAGAAAGGATTTCTGAAACTGAAGACAGAGACTTCAAACGCTCCCAAATGCTCAAAGAGGTAGAGAAATGGAAGGCAAAAATGGATCATTCTCTCAGACAGCTCTGGGATAACTCGAAGAAAACCAATATTCGCCTTATAGGGATACCTGAAAACGATGAAGTGGCATCACAGGGCACTGAGTCTCTTCTTAATGAGATTATGAAAGAGAACTTTCCAGACATCCCAAGAGATCCTGAAATGCAGATAGCAGACAGTTTCAGGACCCCAGAAAGACCCAACCCAAATAAGACATCCTCCAGGCACATCATAATTAAGTTCACGAAAGTTAATATGAAAGAGGAAATTCTGAAAGCAGCCAGATTTAAGAAATCCATTACCTACAAGGGGAAGAATATTAGAATAACTGCAGATCTCTCTGATCAAACCTTTCAAGCTAGAAGAGAATGGTCATCGACTTTTAA
>CAUYRH010131266.1:0-20356 GCA_963574655.1 Perodicticus potto | reverse complement strand
GCATCACAGCTCACAGCAACCTCCAATTCCTGGGCTCAAGCGAGTCTCCTGCCTCTGCCTCCCAAGTAGCTGGGACCACAGGCGCCCGCCACAACGCCCGGCCATTTTTGGTTGCAGCCGTCATTGTTGTTTGGCGGGCCCAGGCTGGATTCGAACCCGCCAGCTCAGGTGTACGTGGCTGGCGCCTTAGCCCGCTGAGCCACAGACGCCGAGCCGTGAGCATTAAGCACTAATGCGCATCTTGTTGAGACCAATCTATGTTGCCTACCAAAAAACTCCCGTTCATGAGGCTGAAGGGTCTTAAGCAGGGAAATCCCTAAGAGCTGGCCCTATTCCTTAGGACTGCAAGCCTCATTTCACAAAGAGATCAGAGACATTTTCCTGCGACAGGGGGGCATACTCTAATGTACAACTAGGAGTCTCTCTGCCAACTTTCTGTGGCAACTGGGTTAATTCTGGTGTCATTCTCAGAGCCTGGGGGAGGACTTGCATCTGTTGAGGCCCCTCATAAATGTAACTCCTGGGACCCTCTCACAACTCCGAGGTGTAATTATGTTCCTACTACACAGATGAGAGAAATAAGGCCCATGAAATCTTAGTTATGGGTGAGTCAACACAGCAGAAGAGCAGAGCTGGAATGTGACCCAGCCAAGCTCCAAAGTCCTTTCCCATAGCCATGTCCTCTAATGTATACTTTAGGTAAGAATGATCATGGCACTTGGTTTCCACCTGTAGGAAATAATCCAAAGGTTGCTTGGTCACCTGTCTTGCTGCACGAACCTATTAGTCACCATGAGCCTAAGCACTTTCCTTCATTATTTTCCTTGGGGGACACGCACTATTCTTCCCCTCAGGTGAGCCCCAGCTGTTGCATTCCAGCTAATAGGCTACTCTGGCCATGGCATTATAAAAGAAGGATCAGCACTTCTCACACACCCAGCTTTAATGTCCTTGCAGAGGAGATTGACCTGAGGGCCCTTCCCTTGATATACACTCAAATTTTCAGATTTGAATCTGTATAATACAAGGTATGAACAGACCTGGAATGCAAGTCAACCTGGTCAAAAGTTAGGTTTTGGCCTTTATTCCTTAGATGCAGGTAATCTTCCCTGCAATAGCCCCATTCAAAGCTGCATAAGTGGGCAGTGCCTGTGGCTCAGTGAGTAGGGCGCTGGCCCCATATACCGAGGGTGGCACGTTCGAACTCAGCCCTGGCCAAACTGCAACAAAAAAATAGCTGGGCGTTGTGGCGGGCACCTGTAGTCCCAGCTACTCAGGAAGCTGAGGCAGGAGAATCGCCTAAGTCCAAGAGCCGGAGGTTGCTGTGAGCTGTGACACCACAGCACTCTACTGAGGTTGACAAAGTGAGACTCTGTCTCTAAAAGAAAAGAAAAACAAAATACAAAGCGGCATAAGCCCCAAATGCAAGGCCATCTAGGCTCTAGTGTTACTTAATAGTGTAGGTGTAAATGAGACTAATTTTTACTCCAAAAACTCAACCTATCTTAGTCAATATTGCCCATTTACTTCCAAATCCATGCCTTTAAAACTTTTGTACTGGGAGACTCTATTGGTGTTCCAAAGATACTGCCCCGAGTCAAAAGCTGCATGGAACCCTTCTTTTAGAACTGCCTTCAAGGCAAGTAAAGAATGAGCCAGCCATTAAAAAAATTTAAAAAAATCCATCCTTATTGTTATGGAAGCACCATTTTTAAAACTTATAATAGATCCATCATCAAAATGTGTCCTAAACTTACCAAACCTTACTCTAATAAACTTAAGGCCCATTCCAAACTTAAAAATTGACCCTCACAAGATAAATATTTAATATTGCCAGGTATAGGCCCCCTCCCATTATCTTTTTTTTGAAAAGAGTTCCAAAGAGGCTTCTGAAAATGTTTTTTTTTTTTTTTGTAGAGACAGAGTCTCACTCTATCGCCCTCAGTAAGAGTGCCGTAGAGTCACAGCTTACAGCAACCTCTAGCTCTTGGGCTTAGGCGATTCTCTTGTCTCAGCCTCCTGAGTAGCTGGGACTACAGGCGCCCGCCACAACGCCTGGCTAATTTTTGATGCAATTCGGCCAGGGCCGGGTTTGAACCCGCCACCTTCGGTATATGGGGCCGGTGCCCTACTCGCTGAGCCACAGGCGCTGAGCCCTGAAAATGTTTTAAGCAAATGGCTGTGAGGTCACAGTAAGAGTGGAGGCTCCCGAGGTGGGTTCCAAGAGACAACATTCAAACACAAAGTTCGTGTTCTGCTCCAATGTGTTTACCTTAAAACAACAAAATATTCAGTTTACATGTATCTTCAATTTCATACAAAGGTCTATGTTCCATCAAAGAGCATTATATGGCATTAGTGATAAGCATACGGAAATGTTAACTGACAAATTTATCAGATGTGCCAAGTACACTCTGCCTTACATGTCTTATTTATTTATTTTTTGAGACAGAGTCTCACTATGTTACCCTTGGTAGAGTGCCAGGGTGTCACAGCTCACAGCAACTTCAAACTCTTGGGCTTAGCATTTCTCTTGCCTCCGCCTCCCAAGTAGCAGGGACTAAAGGAGTCTGCCACAATACCCGGCTATTTTTTTGTTGTAGTTGTTACTGTTGTTATTACAGCAGGCCCTGGCCGGGTTCGAACCCGCCAGCCCCAGTGTATGTGGCTGGCGCCTTAACTGCTGAGCTATAGGAGCCAGGCTTACCTGTCTTCTTTTTTTTTTTGAGACAGAGTCTCAAGCTGTCACCCTGGATAGAGTGCTGTGGCATCACAGCTCACAGCAACCTCCAATTCCTGTGTTCAAGCGAATTTCTTGCCTTGGCCTCCCAAGTAGCTGGGACTATAGGTGCCCGCCACAACGCCCAGCCATTTTTTGGTTGCAGCCGTCATTGTTGTTTGGCGGGTCCGGGCTGGATTCGAACCCGCCAGCTCAGGTGGACGTGGCTGGTGCCCTAGCCCGTTGGCCACAGGCGCCGAGCCTGTCCTTTTTAATTCTTATAGCAGTTATCTGAGGTAGGTATCTAAGCATCCCCATTTTAGACCAGGTGAATCTTCTACCCAAAGAGTAAAGAGCCCAACCAATAAAAGAAGCTATAGATCGAAAGGTGGGACCAAACTGGTAGGTGGACTCCAGAACACAGGGCTCTAACTGTGTTGCTCATTTCCAAACCTCAGGGCATCAGCAAGAAGTGGGGTTGCCGCTCTCCACCTAAACAGCAGGTGCCAGGCATCCTGGAGAGGCCAAATCAAAACTCTTTTTGGCCAGCCCTGGACCCTCCACTGGGCACAACAGCTACTTGGGGAGAAGATTCTGTAGCATGTAGCATTTTAAAAGCCATGCAAGGGCTCGGTGCCTGTAGCTCAAGTGGCTAAGGCACCAGCCATATACACCAGAGCTGGCGTGTTCAAATCCAGCCCGGGCCTGCCAAGACAATAATAACTACAACCAAAAAAATGGCCGGGCATTGTGGTAGGCACCTGTAGTCCTACCTACTGGGGAGGCTGAGGCAAGAGAATCGCTTAAGCTCAGGAGTTGGATGTTGCTGTGAGCTGTGATGCTACAGCACTCTACCCAGGGCAACAGCCTGAGGGTCTGTCTCAAAAAAAAAAAACAAAACCAAAAAACAAAGTAAAAGCCATCCAAGAGGGTATCCACCCAGCAAAGCTCACAGGAGCTTGGTGTCCCCTCAACTCTTAGCTTAGCTGGTTCAGCAACCCAGATTTTAGCACCCTTTCCGGCCCCCCCAACATCTGGATAACAAATGTTTGTGCACAATGTAACAGTAAGTACACAGGCTGGTCTGGGCAGCACACAGTAACAACTTTTTAACAGTTAAAACACCCAGCTCTGGAGGTGCACAGCTCAAGTTGCACTTCAAGCCCCATCTATTTCTAGCTATTGAATTCTTGGACAACTTATTTCACCTCTTTAAACTGTAGTTTTTTCTTTAGGTTATCCTGGAGTTTTTTATGCTAGTTAACCGTATGTGTAAAGAGGCACTTTGCACAGTGCCCATACATAGCCAATGAGCACTTCATGATGTTGACTGTGACATCAGTTACACCAGCAAAGGTTCAGGATGTGATAGATGCCAGCCAGGTGAGCAAAATGTGGCAAAAGCATGAGGTGGCTCAGGGCAGGGCTGCTTTCACTGGCTGACAACCCAGATTTCTCTGTATAACAGCCGCCGGCAAATGGTAACTGTACAATTCAATGGGTTCTTCCAGGACCTCTGAAGTCAGCGTGAAACTCCTCCTTGCAACAGGGGATAATTTGGGACTTTCAGAAACCAATGGAATTTCCCCCCTCCCTTTTCCTGAAATGTCAGCCTAACATTAGCTGGTTGTGGTTCTGCACTTCTTTTTTTTTTTTTTAAAGGTTTCCAGGAAGGAGGCTGGTTGGCAGAGCAGGCTAAGGAAGAAAAAGGCCGAAGGGGGTGCATTTGAAAGAATTTTTAGAAATCCCTGCTCCTCCTTATTGAGTTATTAACTTTTTGCCTAGAAGCCAGCACTGCCCTAGGCAGTCTTCTGTTAGGGCTGGGTCACCCCCAAAGGCCACTGAGAATCTATTAGCTTCAAAACCACAACAGGCAGCTGAACTCATAGCACAGACTAGCAGCACCATATCCAGAAATGTAACTCGAGCCACATACACAATTTAATATTTTCAAGGAGTCACATTATGAAGTTAATAGAACGGCAGGTGAAACTCATTGTAATAATATAGTTGACACAACAAATAATTTCTAAAGAAATTTCATTTCAACAAGTAACTACAACAAAGTACTAGTGAGCTATTTTACATTTTTTTTTTCTTTGCAATAAGTCTTCACAATCTGATGTGTCTCTGTGCTTCCAGCACATTTCTGTTCGCACCAGTCACATTTCAAGGGCTCAGCAGCCAGGTGGCACATTGGATGGAGGTCTAAAGGGTCACGGGGTGGGGGATGGAGTCACCTGGATCTCCAGAGGGACAGGGTGGTGCCTTGGGGTGGTGTGTTTGAAGAGTGTGGCATCCCAGCCCCGCCTCGGAAGGCCTCGGTGAAAGGGAGCTGGCTTGCCTCCAAGTTCCGCTGCGGCACAGGCCGCCACCCACGCAGCCTGGCCACCACCGCCTCGCTGCAGGAGTCATGCAAGAAGCCTCACGTTTTAAAAATACCCACCAGCATGCTGGTTGGGGATTTGCAAGCACAAAAAGTAGGAGAGCAAGGAAAGGCGCCAGAGGCAGGTGGACGGGGCTGATGAGTAAAGCGCCCACGCCTGCTGAACCAGGCTTGTTTGTTTGTCTATCAGGTCTGAACTTGGCTCAAGCTCCAACTGGCTTTTCTCTTTCTCTGTGCAGACACGGGCACCAAGTACAGGCTAATTCCCTCATCTTCAAGGGCAGGGGCCCTGTCTATAGTCAGAAAACGTTGTGAACAAATGATGGCCCAATGAGGGGTATTCCGAGTTATTCAAAGGAACAGAATTTCCTTTTTTTTTTTTTTTTTGTGGAAACAGAGTCTCACTCTATCACCCTCAGTAGAGTGCTGTGGAGTCACAGCTCACAGCAACCTCCAGCTCTTGGGCTTAGGCGATTCTCTTGCCTCAGCCTCCCAAGTAGCTGGGACTACAGGTGCCTGCCACAGCACCTGGCTTCCTTTTTTTTTTTTTATTGTCGGGGATTCATTGAGGGTACAAGAAACCAGGTTACCCTGATTGCATTTGTTAGGTAAAGTCCCTCTTGCAATAGTGTTTTGCCCCCAAAAGGTACGGCATACACCAAGAACCCCCCCTCCCCTAAGGACCTAATTTCTTTAGCTAATACTCCCCCCCATGATATTTGACAGGGCATTTAAAACTCCCTCACAGAAGTCTCTCTGCAGCTATCACTTTATATCCCTAGGACTCTGGCCAGAAAGAAGCCACCTTTTAACTTAGAGGAGGGAGGCTGTGAGTGCCTCTGGAAACCCAACGAAGGTCATTCTCCACCATTACCTGGGTTCTTATGTCCTAAGACAAGCCTTTCAGGTTTAGCCTTACTCGCTGGGGTGAGCTGAAATCTCTCAAAGGAAAAGTCTGACACACCAGTATGGAAAAGTTCTCTTATCATTTGGAGAACATAATTTAGGGCTGGGTAGATAAACATGTACAGGAAATACTTCTATAGAGGTCTTGATCCTCTGAAGATTAATAACCCACGGAACTGGAGACCAGCCTCAAACTCAGAGGAAATAGGCAAGTTATAAAAACAGGAAGAACGGGAAGTTTATTTTTGGATGAATATTTGTTCTAGTGAAGCTCTCAATACTGACAAAAACCTTGATCTGCAGGTCATTTGCTGCAGCTGAGCAGCTGTGGCGCATGTTTCCAGAAACCGTCCCACCACAGATTTCCAGGTCTTTTTGGAAAGAGCCTCGCCTGGCTCCTGCAGAATATCTGCCTTGCCGCCACTGGCTTCGGGACTCCTTTGTCCTACATTTCCACTGGTGTGCGGGATCACCAGCTCAGCTAGAAACCTCAGCTATCTGCAATAGCGCCCTTGGCCTTTGTTCCCTGTGGCCGGGGTGGCTTGTTTGTCTCTACCAGGTGTGTGAGCCATGGCGCTCAGTATCTAACCCAGCAGAAGCTGCAGCCTCCCTCATCGGGCTACTGTCCTCCCCGGTCTTATAGCCTCCAGTGCTCCTTCTACCACACTGTTAGGGCATCTTCCAGGGTTCCCCACTGCTTTGAGAATATAGCTGCTTGACAGACAAAGCTCTTCACAGTCCAGCCAGACCCACCTTTACGGCCCCATAGGCAGGACCAGCTGCAGGATTGGCAGGGCCTGGTGAAAAATCTGTGGGGCCACGCTTAGTTCAAAAATTATAAAGTATTTCGAGACAGCAACAGCAGAGTTTAAATCAAGTGTGAGGCCCAGGCTGCAGGAGGCCCCTCTCCTCCTGTCTGCCTCGAGCCAACACCAGAAGGTGGTGGCTGTGTGTGCAGGACTAAAAAACATGCCTTACTTCCCCTGACCGACTTATCCTTTCCCTCAAGGAAGACTCTAAGATAAGCTCAGGTGACTTGAGCTCTGGCCCTGCTTTATATATAGTATAATGATTTACTTACCTGTGTCTCCTCCACAACTCAAGTAGACCAAGAGTCCCAGGGCTCCTTACTTGTTGAGTAGTCATTTCTGTACCCTCCCTTCCACCTGCCCAGAACAAAACTCGGCACACAGTGGGTCTGCTATAATTTCTACTGAAATGCTCACTAGGAATTTTGCTCCCCACCTCTAATGGATGCTAACAAAGCCCAGGCAAGGCCATAACCCTGCCAAGTGAACAGTTAAAGGAAAAAATCAAAACTTCCCTCCAGTTTTCCTTTTACATAAGAGGTGCTTGTGCCCTCTGGCAAGTCTGAGGGTGTCTGAAGAGGAACGACCATAAACCGCTATTGTGTGGTGTGCTGCCCAGACACAAAGGCCGATTGGGCTGTCTCTGGTAGTCACTTCACAGGTGAGGATGGTGCAGGAGTTGGGGGTAGAGATGGGGGATTGGGGGGAGGATAAGGGGAGTCACCTTCTTTATCTGACACAGGTGTGGGCAGAAGATCCCAGAGAGGAAGAGTGACCCAACGTTTCATCCTCTACCCATGGCCATTAAGAAGTAGAAGGACAGGAACTGGGGGGTTTCTGACCTAGAATCTTAAATGAAATCTCATTTCCCCGGAAAAGATGAACTTTTCAGGGAACATGTTTGTGGGCCTGTAGGTTCCTTTTCAGCAAAGAAGCAGAGTATGGTAGGGTGCAGAAGAGACGGACAGCGATCACTACTACCCTTCAAATGTCAATCTGCTTTATTATTTTTTAAGAGGAAGGAAAACATTGGAGATCCCAAATAGCTTCCTAAATGGTCAGGCAAAGTTGATCTTTCCAGCAATTGTTAAGTGATCATGCCCGTGGGAGCTGGTGAGGCAAGGAGGGGGGGAAATGTGCCGTGTCAGAAAGCACAGGCATTCACTGAGCATGCCCTCTGCTATGAGAGGACCTTCTCCAAATGTAATTGGGGAACCTCTTACCCCAACAGGCCACTTGATAACCATAACAACAATAGTAAGAGCAGCAGCTAACAGTTATGGAGTCAAGTATTCGTAAGGGAAGGGCCTCTCTGTCAGCTCTCTCACGGCACTGGTACAATCTGCGCTATTTTCATTTGCATGCGTCCACCTTTACTGTGTATAGATCGCCCCTCTAGGAACTATCTACTCAGTGCCCAGGACAGCACTGCAAACCTAGTAAGCTCTTGGAGCAATCATGAATTTGTCAAATATATCTTATCTTCATTCTTATGGTATGGTTCCACTTTTGCAGAGGGAGAAAGACCAAGTAATGTATCCCGACTGCCTCTCTGAAGGACAGACACTTCAGGTTTGGGCTCTAAGCTGTTCTTCTGTATGTTCAGGGTGGTTTGTTGTTTCAGAAGTCCTAGGCATGAAAGCATCTTTTATCATGTCTACTTCAGAGACCCAGTTTTCCCCGTCACATTTCACCCTTCACCCAGAAATCACACCGACGAACAATTTTCTATATATGGGCCTTTAAGAGCTACCTTTTTTTTTTTTTTAAGTTGAAGCTGGTTTTAATGTTCCAGAAAAATCTTCAATTGGAAAGCACTCAGTGAATACCCTCAACATCTAAAACCCCAAGTAGGCGGCCAGGGCCCCCCTCCCCAGCATGACAGGGTGACTCTGGGAGGAATACCCTAAAGGCTGTGTGGGTGGTGTGGGTTACTTAGCAGGTTAGTATCAGACATGCTGGTTCCCTCTGCTGTAGTCATAGCTGGGGATGGAAATTCTAAGCTGCTAACCAGAACTATCCATGCCTTAGTCTGCACTGCAGCCCTTCTGTGCTTTCTCTTTAAAGAAAATAGTTACTGTTTTCCAGTGATGACCACCACAAAAGAGTATGAGCTCCCTCCAACAGAGACCTCTCATTTCCATAACTAAAACAGTAATTTGTAACAGTGATCAGCTGGTTTCCTGCACAAATTAACCATATGCACACTCAGGTCATTTTTTTAACAGACAGCAACAGCTAAATGTATTTAATTCTGATACCAATAAATGAAAACAGCAAAACTTTTAAATCACACCTATAAATCCTTCAAAACTACATTTTTGCAGTAAATAGGACCTGTACTGGAAAGGTTAAGTATTTGTGTGCATATTAACCTCAGAGTGAAGATACTAGTTTTTTAAAATGAATTTGGAAATATTAAAATACGAATGTTTCTGATTTCAAACTACAGACTATTAAATGAAAATGCAAATTTATCATAAATATATATACACATTTACAAGAAAGGGAACTTATACATACTGAAAAAACAGGGAGAACAAATGTCTAAAAGCTACCATAATGCAGTCGTGAGGCTTGTTCCTTCAGGTTTAATGCACCACACAGCTACAAGAAGGGCTGGGCCAGCACCTCACCCATAGGCTGTGTTCAGTCACTTATATTAACAGAGTGTCTTTAGAGGAGAAGAAAGTTCAACCTTCTGGAATCCAGCATTTATGAAACCCTGAATCTGAGCCCTCAAGGTAAAGATCGCGTGTCTCCCATTAGGGGCAGGGCCCAAGACATTATCAGTGCCCAGCAAATGAGGGTGAGGTCATGGCAGCCCTGAGCAGCACGTAC
The DNA here is from genome assembly GCA_963574655.1 of Perodicticus potto. Lineage (NCBI taxonomy): Eukaryota > Metazoa > Chordata > Mammalia > Primates > Lorisidae > Perodicticus > Perodicticus potto. The sequence continues at coordinate 10,695 of CAUYRH010131266.1, read as the reverse complement.
GCAGGGCTGCCCTGCCCGCCCATGCCTGGCTCCCAGCTAAGGATCCTCCTCCTACCCAATCCTGGGCCTTGCAAAATGAGTCAAGGCCCATGGGCTTATGTTCCATTTTCAGTTACTTCTACTTCTTGAGCCCAAAGGAATATAATGAGGACTCCTATGATCAGCTTTACTGTTTTGTTTTTGTGAGGGCAGCTGGGAGAAGGCTTGCTCTCCTCACTAGGGCATTCACCGCCTGCTCCTAGGGGCTGTTATCAACAGGGCAGGAAGTGCTGTGGTCCTCTACCAGGGCAGATGAGGGACTAAAACCAGGAAGGGGGGAGGGTGAAAGCAATTTCCCCTAAAACACATACACAAACAAACAGAGCAACTAAACACACTCCTGATGTGCTCCTGGACGTTTCCTAGGCACCCAGAGCAAAACCCAAACCCTAACATGTGGTCCAATATTATAAAGGTCTATTCTTTAATTAAATGGCCTTTCTCTGTCCGGCTCCTAAGCCCCTCCTCCCCTTGGCTTAGGGCTAAATTGCTCTCCTGGGCAGGCACACAAGCCACCAATTCAGCCAATGTCCACACGCAAAGCAAGCAAATCACCAGGAGACAGTAGGTTCAACAAGTGGGGGTGAGAAGAGAGACAGCACTTCCAACAACTGCCCAGCCATGCTGGCCCTGTGGAGGGAGCAGCGGGCATCAGAGCTCTGGACTCCTAGCTGGCCCGGCCTATCCCCAGGTCTGGTCTCTCAGGTCCCCAAGCCTCTTTTCTCCCAAGGACGGCCCTTCATGTCACAGTCGGGGTGCGAAGGCCCTGGAGTCAGGAATCCACCTGGCCAGGCCAGAGACTTCAATTCTCCGCTGTTCTCATTTCCCTTCCAGAGAGACAGCAACACAAACATATGTCTTTTTTTTTTAAATGGGAACATCTTGCTTTGGGAAGCAGACTTTTCTTTGAACACTAAAAATTCTAAAGACATCCTACTTTTACAATTGAGGAAGGATTAATTTTTCTACATTACTTCTCCTCCTAAATCCTCTCCCCCAAAAGTGTGTTGGGGGCAAGGAAGGAGGATGACACATACTTTTCAGAGAAACATAAAGATTCTCTGAAACATACATAATATACAAGGTCCAAATTTAATTTAAACTGTTCTAGCTTAAGCATCACCTTCTCCACAAAAATGTACTTAAAAGTCTGTTCTGTTATTTGACTGACAATTAATAGATTTCTAAAATTTAAAAGCAAAAACATTCCCCACACCTAAAAAGACAAGTAGATTTTGTGCCTTCACCTCAGAAGTGAGGAATGCGAATGCCCTCATTGTTCGATTAATATGACAAAACAATTAACCAGAAATTCTGGCTTGGTTCTCAGAAAATTCTGACAAGTTCAGACAATAGCTAAAGGTAATTCTTTTTTGATACAGAAATGGAGTTGCTCTAACTTGAAGGACGCTTAGGAAGATCTTTGCCATGCACAGACTTTGAAGGGAGCTGGAAATTTTGTTGTAGGAATAAAACTGCATTTTTTTCTTAAAAATTGAAATACATTTTTTAAACCTGGAAAAGTAAAGCAAGTTTGTTGAAGAGTATTTAAAACAAGTAAGCAAAAAGAAGAAATACGACTTGTGATCACCACACAGAGATAACACTATTAACGAAACACTGTACAATCCTGGGGTCTTTTGTGAGCCAAGCTGAGGATGGACAGACTGGATTCTTCCTGAAATGTGCAGAGTTCAGAACCCTCATGGAAGATCAGATCACAGAAATGTCTGATGGTTTGGCAGAGGACCCCAAATCACCTTCAAAGAGGAAGATGACTAATATGCCAGACTTAGCAAAATAAAAGAAAAGGGGAAGTGCTTCCAGAAATAACCAACACTGCACCTGGACCTAGTCCTTTGCCACAAGACCACGTAACAAAATTGAAAGAATTCTATCACCAGTAAGTCTCCCATGGAAATCCCCACCCCAGGCTCTCTCTGACAGGGGGAAGATGTTTCCTCTGTGCAAGGTCAAAAGCAGTTCTGACAGTGACAGTGGGGCTGGAGCGAAGCAGCATTTGGAGCTGCTTCGTGGAGCCTGGCCAGCCACGGGTAGGAACAGCTAACAACTGCTGAGGGACGGCAAGGGGAGTGGCTGCAACAGGGGATGTACAGGGAGGTAGTGGTCAGCAGTCCAGACTCCCCAGGTTCAAGTCCAGACTCTGTTAAGGGCTGCATGACGCTGGGTAAATAACACAATCTCTCTATGCCTCTGCAAACAGGGATGCAGTAACAAACAGTATCTACTTCTAAGGGTTATGATAATTAGCCTGTGAGCCACCAAAGCCATTCAGAACTACACAGGCCACTTGGAAGCATTATTTAAAGTTTTTGCATATTTATTCTTTCCCCGTATTTCCTAAAATAAGTCATATTAATTTTACCATCAGAAAAGGTATTACCTAACTATCACATAGGCCCTATCAGCTTGTCCTTTATCTTTGGACCCTTCCTGAAAATGGCACATCATTTCAATGCACATACATGCGCGTGGGAGCACATAGACATGTACTATAGTCATCGGCTTTCAGTGCTAAAACCAGGGCAGTACTGCGGGGCAACAAGAACAGTTGATCATCTTAATATGTACACAAAAGAATAAAGAAGGAAACCAAGAGTTATGCCTGCAATCTCACAGCTCAGAAATGACCAGTGCTGGGCGGCACCTGTGGCTCAAGAAGTAGGGTGCCAGCCCCATATACTGGGGGTGGCAGGTTCAAGCCCAGTCCTGGCCAAAAAAAAAAAAAAACCTGCAAAAGAAATGACCAGTGCTAACATTCTGGTGTTGTTCATGTCGTCCTTTTGCTAGGCAGAATTTGGATCATGTTATACAGGTACAGAGTGCCTGTTTTCACCCAATATTTTATCATCCACATTGTTAACAATTCCTTAAAAGTGCTGTTTTCGAAGGTTGTACAACATATGGATGTCCCATGGCTTAACCATTCTACCAGGCTCTTAACATTTTCACTCACAAAACTTTAAACATCACTGCTCATGCGCTTTCATCTGATTTTTATCTTTCAAGAAGAGGAAATTTTAGAGAAGAGGATGAACATTAAAAAAACCCCAACAGGCTCGGCGCCTGTGGCTCAACGGGCTAAAGCGCCAGCCACGTACACCTGAGCTGGCGGGTTCGAATCCAGCCCGGGCCTGCCAAACAATAATGATGGCTGCAACCAAAAAAAAAAAAAAAAAAGGCTAGGCGCTGTGGCGGGCGCCTGTAGTCCCAGCTACTTGGGAGGCGGAGACAGGAGAATTGCTTAAGCCCAGGAGTTGAAGGTTGCTGTGAGCTGTGATGCCACCGCACTCTATCCAGGGTGACAGCTTCAGGCTCTGTCTCAAAAAAAAAAAAAAAAACCCAACAACTGTAACAAAAAATAGCCGGTGGTTGTGGCGGGCGTCTATAGACCCAGCTACCCAGGAGACTAAGGCAAGAAAATCGCTTAGGCCCAAGAGCTGGAGGTTGCTGTGAGCTGTAATGCTACAGCACTCTACTGAGGGCGACAAAGTGAGACTCTGTCTCTAAAACAAATAAATAAATAAATAAAACCCCAACAAATTAACAATTGCTTTTCAGAAAGGGTGCACTCAGTTCTACTCCCCAAAACAGTCTTTATGAGAAAAGCTCCTTCACCCAAACCACACCAGTATTTAAAAGTGATTTTGTGGGCGGTGCCTGTGGCTCAGTGACTAGGCCGCTGACCCCATATAACCAGGGTGGTGGGTTCAAATCCGGCCCTGGCCAAACTGCAACAAAAAACAGCTAGGCGTTGTGGTGGGCACCTGTAGTCCCGGCTACTCAGGAGGCTGAGGCAAGAGAATCACGTAAGCCCAAGCGCTGAAGGTTGCTGTGAGCTGTGACACCACAGTACTCTACCGAGTTTGACAAAGTGAGACTCTGTCTCTAAAAGAAAAGGAAAAAAGGTGATTTTCTATTTGATAATAACAATAGTTGAAAAACTGCTATTACGTTTTCATTGCATTGGTTTAATAACTTGTGGGGTTAACTATTTTGTTCTATGTTTAGCCAGCCATGTTTACCTTTTGACCAGGTAGGTCAAAATTTTTTAAAAAGTCTCAAGTTGTCTATTTTTTCTGGTTGTCTTGGTGTTTCTTCTATAATTTCCTGAACTCTTCATAGTTATATATTAAATCTTTTATATTATAATCAAGGCAACATTTGCATATTTATTAAATTTATCAGCAATATTATACAAACTTAAGTTTGGAAACTTAGCGATTTCCTCTGTAATTTCTTGCAAAACTTTTATATGTGGACAATCCTTCCTTTAGAGAAGTGGAATATCTACCTATGCGTTCTTCCAGGGTTTTCTTTTTTTTTTTTTGTATTTCTGTCTACGTTTTAAAATAGAATGTGAGGTGAAGCGCTACATAAGAGGAAAATTATAAAGCCTCGTACAGTGGTGTTGTGTTGAAACGAGGAAATTGCTAGAAATTAAATCTGCAGGATACAAGCTGGGGATTTGCATGAGAACTACTCTTAGTAATGAATCAGCTCATTAAAAAGCTGTACTTGACAATGAATAGGATTAATCAGAACGTGCCAGGGACACTCCGTCCTCCTCCCCTCCAAGCCCTTGTCTCGTAAGTGCTGCTGCAGTGGATTGTTAGAGGAGTTGAGAGGACAGCAGGAGGGACGGAAGCAGAGGGCAGCGCAGAAGGAGGCGAGGACTGTGGGTCTGGCAGACCTCCACGAGTAAGAGATTCTACCTGCCACTTCCTCACGAGAAAAAAAGAACTCAGAGAAACTTGTTGAGAATTTAAAACAGACCTCTCCTTGTCTCCTTTTCAAAAGGCAAAAGATCATGGAACTAGCCATTTTTCTTATAGAAAGTTATTGCGAAGGAGATTAAAAACAAGGCAGCATGCTATTCAAAATAATCCTGAACGTAGCATTCAACCATCTTCAGACACTTGCACACAAGGCCACACTACTACCCCGGAGTACTCTGGGGAAAACGCACTGTTGGAAATGGGCCTGTCTCCCAGCCTGCTTCCCCACCTGGACCTCTACCCCTATTCCCTGCCCCTGGAGCTGAAAAGAACAGTTTTACACAGTATCTGTTTAGTGATTAATCATAGTTTTTTCCCCTTCACAATTATAGTCTTTATAAAGGGATTTACCAGAAATAAGGAAGATTATTGGTGCTTCCTTGTCCACAGCCCCATTCTCAAAACAACTGTCTCAAATATTCTCTCAGACTGGGGAACATAGGAACTATTCTTTTTGAAGAATCCATTCATTCATTCATCCATCCATCATTATTATCGCCAACTGTAGGGCTACTCCTGACAATGGAGCACAAAGCCCAGACAGTCGGAGAGGGCTGTGTTCCGGTCCCACCGCTGCCATCTACCAGTTGGGAGACCTAGAGCTATTCGACCTTGTGAGCCTGGGTTCCTCATCTCTACAATGGGAATAAAAACAACACAAGTAACTTACAACTACTAAGAATGTGTGAAAGTCCCGAGGCAGGAAAATGTGAACGGTGGCTGCTACTTGAAAAAAAGCCCTTCCCTGTGTCCAATGCATCTATGAATGAGATGTCTCCCTCGTATGTAAATTTTTAAAAGTCTGGCAAACAATTTAAATTCTTATTTCCTCTCAGGTAGCTAATCTGCTAGAAGCAGACCAACCACAGTTCAAAAACTAAGCAATTACACATCATTAGGTTCAGAAAGATGATGCCACAGACAGATCCCTGCTTTTAAAATTCCCAGGCGTCTGGCAAAGGATGCTGCTTTTAGAGACCTGCCCTAGATAGGGATGGCTGCTGGCCCCTGCACAGGCCACTCTGCCTGAAGCCAGGAGGCAGCTATGAATGGACAGGAACGAGGGCTTACTGGACCTTCTCTTTCAAAGCAGCCTCAAAAAAAACACAAACGGGAGAACTGCCTCTGGGCCGAATCTGACAGAGGGGCACAGACTTTCTTGTCACAATAGGTTTCACAGACACAAGATCAAATATTCAGCTGACCCACTCGAACTTACAGAGAACACAAGCCCCTCCCCACTCCCGGCTGCTTGCTCAATACCCATGGAGAGGGGGCTCTGCCCTCTGTGCCCCCAGGTGTGCGTGGGTCCCACGCCTGCCTGCTTTTCTGTTTTAGCACTAGGTTCGCCAGGCGCCTTGAGGGGTGCTGCTGATTATTTCTATTTCCCAGAACACGGAGCCCATTTCTCATCACAGTAAGACTCTAAGGAGGCAGAATACAAAGGACTAGCCAACAGTAGGCTTTGTTTTGCCCTTTTTGTACTAACAGAAATTAAAAAAAAAAAAAGTCCACCTTATTTTCAAATTACGGTACTTCTGTCTTTTTATTAATGGGTACATTCATGCAATTGTAGTGATTTTTCTGAATGAGGCAAAGAGGAGACTGTCTCACCTTGGGGGTCACCTCACACGGCAACAGGACAAGAGATGTCCAGTAACCAGGATATGTCAAATCCAGTTCTTTCTCTCTCTCCTATATGGCCCCTCCTGAGGTATGCCCAGCCCCCTGCCCGCCTATCCATGTGTCCCTGCCTGACACCCATCATTCCGCCCATCCTTGGCATGCTGGCCCCAGCTCCCGGCCCCTACCCAGGTCCCTTACCAATTTAACACCCCCACTGATAAACCCAGCCCTGACACTTGACTTCACAGTCCCACCCGCATGGGCAGGATGCCCCAGCCTGACTCTTCAAGCCTGTTTACGGAGCTGAAAGGAAGAGGGCTGCACCCTTCATCTTTGGCTCCCTAGGGTTGTCCCAGAACCAGCATCCCACATGGTAGAAGTCAGAGCCTCTGCCTGGGGACTCTCTGTCTCTTCATTTGTGTTCCAATCGCTTCCATTCCTCTTCCTTTCCCCTACTCTCTCCCTGGATTCCTGCAGGGCTTCACTCACAGCTCTGCCTCTGACCTTAAGTTCATCCTGCACATCATGCTCAATTCCACTTCTGGCAAGTCTTTAACCTCTCTAAACTTGTACTCAGTTTCCTTATGGGTAGGTAGACGGGAGTTCCAACAGCACCTATCTCGGAGGGCTGCTATAAGAACTAAGTGAGGTTAGGGGTGTCTGGGATAGTGGCCAGCATATAGTAATGAACTCAAATATTTTTGTAGTTACAGTTGGAAGTCCTGCTGTGGCCACATCACACCCCATTAAAAACTGTCAATGGCTCCCTGCTGCTTACAGAGTAATTAGCTCAACACTCAAGGTCCTTTTTTCCATCTGCCTCAAATCGCTTTTTTCCTAAACTTTACCCCTTCAAATTACTTTTTCCCTTCAAATATCTAACTAAAGCGTGCTCTGCCTCAGAGGCTAAAAATTTGAGACTCGGAATTGGACTGTCTTGAGTTCAAATCTCCCCTCCTACCACTTCTGTGCATTCTTGGGCAAGTTATTTTAATGCTGCAGGCCTTAGAAGAAAACAGAAAAAAAGTTGCTAGGAGGATTAAATGGGTGAAGCCTCAGTCAGGTGCCTGGCATACAGTAATAGCTTAATAAATGTTTATTACTCTTTCTTTCTATTCTCTACCCATTCCCTTGCTTTCTAGCTCCCAGGCTCTATCCTCTGCCTAGAACATCGCTCTCTGCACAGCTAAGCCTGTTCCTCAAGGCTCAGCTCAAATGTCACCTTCTCCATGAGGGTATCCTTGAAAGCCACACATCTAACTGATCTCCTCCCCCCCACCCCCCAACTAAATACCTGCACCTCATCACCCTATTCTTGGACACTTTCAAGGAAAAGCTCCATTTGCTTGCCCTGTGTCCTACACTTGACTGACAACCTTTGCGGACAGGTCCCACATCGGAGTCATCTTTGTGTTCTCCCCACGGTCCTGCACGTGGCACAAACTTGGCAAATATTTGCTAAATGAAAGAACCCATTTTTGGAGTAAAGGCAAGAGGCGTTCCAGTTTTGAAGACTAAGGCACCAGCACTGCAATGTAACCGAGCAACAGGACAGAGATGGATCTGTCCTGGGACACACTGGAGAAGTAAAGAATTTTGTATTCCAAAGGAGCACAGAAGCCAAACTATACAAAGCAAAGTGAAGTCAGCGTCCTCCCGTCTCCTCCAAGGGAAGCACGGCTGCCTCTGCAGAGCCGGGGCAGCCGCCATTTTAAACAATTACCTCACACGGTCTCTGGTGCCAACCGCCCTCAGCACTGCTCGCTGGGCCGGAGGGACCCTGTGCACCATGCACTCGAAAAATTAGATCTTTGATCCCAAGAGGCTATTCTAAACTTCCAACCGGCCTGTCTGCTTAGCAGTTCACTCCTTAAAAGCATGTGCTGGTAGCAAGTACAGCTGCATTCTTAATCACTTACACCCCACAACCAACTAAAGATAGCTTGAGGAGGTCTGCCATATGCCAAATTCTTCTTTTAAATAAGAACACGAGAACCGTTCATGCAAGAAAAATTCAGTCATGACCATCAGAAAAGGGAAAAGGAAAAAGACTTGACTTTTCTCTCCTTGTTTTGAATGAAATACTAAAGTAGAAAAATTCTGATAGAGAAACAGATGCACGTCACTTCTTGGCATCAGGCTTATTATCTGTACGGCCTGGCCCCAAAGACCCCGATCCCAGCACTTACTCATGAATACCCTGAAAATGGACCCAGGCCTGTCAGAATTTAGTCACAGAGTGCCAAGCAACAAACCCAGCCCTCACCACCAATGTGCCGTGTTAACTTTTCCACTGGCAACCAGAGTGGGTTGTGGCTTAGGACCGTGGTCCCCAATCTTGAGGTCACATACCGGTACTGATCTGTGGCCTGTTAGAAACCTGGCTGTTCAGCAGGTGGTGAGCAAGCAAAGCTTTGTCTGTATTTACAGTCACTCCCCTTGGCTCACATCACTGCCTCTGCTCTGGCTCCTGTCAGATCGGGGTGGCATTGGATTGTCATAGGAGCACAAACCTGCTCAAACCCTACTGTAAACTGTACATTCGAGGGAATCTAGGCTGCATGCTCCTTATGAGAATCTACTGCGCCCTCAACCCCTCACCTTTGTCTATGGAAAAATTGTCTTCCATGAAAATGGTCGCTGGGGGCGGTGCCTGTGGCTCAGTGGGTAGGGCACCGGCCCCATATACTGAGGGTGGCGGGTTTGAACCCGGCCCCGGCCAAATTGCAACAAAAAATAGCCAGGCGTGACAAGGCCATAGTGGTCAAGACAGCATGGTACTGGCACAAAAATAGAGACATAGACATTTGGAATTGAATAGAAAACCAAGAAATGAAACTAACAACTTACAACCACCTAATCTTCGATAAACCAAACAAGAATGTCCACTGGGGGAAAGACTCCCTATTCAATAAATGGCGCTGGGAGAACTGGATATCCACATGTCAAAGACAGAAACTCGACCCACACCTTTCTCCACTGACAAAAATAGATTAAAGAAGGATAAAGGACTAAAATTTAATGAATGAAATGATAAAAATCCTCAAAGAAAGAATAGGAAAAACACTGGAAGATACCGGCCTGGGGAAAGACTTTATGAAGAAGACTGCCATGGCAATAGCAACAACAGTAATAATAAACAATGGGATTTAATTAAACTGAAAAGCTTCTGTACAGCTAAGGAGACAACAACCAAAGCAAATAGACAACCTACCCAGTGGGAAAGGATATTTGCATATTTTGAATCAGACGAAAGCTTAATAACTAGGATCTATACAGAACTTAAATTAAACCACAAGAGAAAATCCAACAATCCCATACATCAATGGGGAAGAGATGAACAGAACCTTCTCTAAAGAAGAAAGATGAATGGCTAGCAAACACATGAAAATAAGCTCATCATCCCTAATTATTAGAGAAATGCAAATTAAAACCACCCTGAGATATCATCTAACCCCAGCGAGGATGGCCCATATCACAAAATCTCAAAACTGCAGGTGCTGGCACGGATAAGGAAAGAAAGGAACACTTTTACACTGCTGGTGGGACTGCAAACTAATACAACCTTGTTGGAAGGAAGAATGGAGAAACCTCAAAGAACTCAACCTAGACCTCCCATTTGATCCTGCAATCCCATTGCTGGGCATCTATCCAGAAGGAAAAAAAACTTTTTATTATAAAGATACTTGTCCTAGACTGTTTATCACAGCTAAATTTACAATCGCTAAAATGTGGAAACAGCCTAAATGCCCCTCAACCCAGGAATGGATTGGGCAAGCTGTGGCATATGTATACCATGGAATACTATTCAGCCGTTAAAAAAAATGGAGATTTTGCAGCATTCGTATTAACCTGGATGGAGGTGGAACACATTATTCTTAGTGAAGTATCACAGGAATGGAGAAGCATGAATCCTATGTATTCAACTTTGATATGAGGACAATTAATGACACAGTGGGGCATGGGGGAAGGAGAGAGCAGACAGAGAGAGAAGGAGGGAGGGGGTGAGGGAAAGGAAAAGAAAAGAAAATAGTGACTAATTCTCATATACATTGGATTTAATTTTGGCCAAAGTACATTATTTGAACATTAATTTTTAATTCAACTTGTTAATATGTTGTTTAGGATATTGCATCCTCATTTATAAGTGAAATATGTTTGTAATTTCCCTTTATAATAATATATTTTTGTCCAATTTTAGTATCAGGTGTATCCAGATGAAGTAGAATGG
>CAUYRH010131265.1:0-31203 GCA_963574655.1 Perodicticus potto | reverse complement strand
ACAGAGCCTCAAGCTGTCACCCTGGATAGAGTGCTGTGGCATCACAGCTCACAGCAACCTCCAATTCCTGGGCTCAAGCGAGTCTCCTGCCTCCGCCTCCCAAGTAGCTGGGACTACAGGTGCCCGCCACAACGCCTGGCCGCTGGGACTACAGGTGCCCGCCACAACGCCTGGCCAATTTTTTTTTTTTTTGGTTGCAGCCGTCGTTGTTTGGCGGGCCCGGGCTGGATTCAAACCTGCCAGCTCTGGTGTACGTGGCTGGCGCCTTAGTCCATTGAGCCACAGGCGCCTAGCCATGAAGGTATGATTTTTAAAGGTTACTTGAATAGTGGTTGTAAAGCTATTCAGAATGCCAAGTTCTCTGTAGGTATTACAAATGTTGATAAGGAGATGGTTGAGTGGGCAGTAATCTGGCTGTCCTACTTACTCACTTAAGCCAAGGAAATTCTGCTTTATGGTTTTCTTTTTCTTTTCTTTTTTTTTTTTTTTTGGAGACAGAGTCTAAAGCTGTCACCCTGGGTAAAGTGCTGTGGCATTACAGCTCACAGCAACCTCAAACTCTCGGGCTTAAGCGATTCTCTTGCCTCAACGTCCCAAGTAGCTGGGACTATAGGCTTCTGACACAATGCCTGGCTTTTTGTTGTTGTTGTTGTTGTTATTGTTGTAATTGTCATCATTGTTTAGCTGGCCCAGCCTGGGTTCAAACCTGCCAGCGTGGGTATATGTGGCTGGAGCCCTACCCACTGAACTACAGGTGCCACCTGCGTTATGGTTTTCTTTTCTTTTTTTCTTTTATTTTCAGCTGGCTTTTACTTTTCTGAGTTTCCTTTTTTTTTTTTTTTTTTTTTTTTTTTACCATTGTCCTTCCTTGTAACGATGCGCGGGCCATTTGCCTCCCAAGTAGCTGGGATTACAGGTGCTCGCCACAATGCCCGACGGTGTTCTTTCCTGGTGATAGAGACGGCGTCTTTTACTCTGGTTCACTCTTGCTTATGCCGGTCTCGAACTCTGTGAGCACTGGAAATCCACCCGCCTCGGCCTCCCACAGTGCTGGGATTATAGGCGTGAGCCACCACGACTGGCCATGGTTTTCTTTATTGAGCTTTTTTGTAATACTTAATTTGAAAAAAAAAAAAAGCAGCACAGGGATGGTTAAATAGAAGTGGATTGAGTGAGAGGGACAGTCTCCATTCATATATCAAACTTGCATGGCAGTTTTGTACTTCATACTATGTTTTTATTTTTATATTCATGGTCTCATTTGATCTTAATTACTTTCCTGAAGCAGGGGACGGGGAAGGACCAGCAAGGCAAGTATATATTTCCCTATTCTACATAATAAAGAAATTAAGGATCAGAAAATTAAAATCACACATCTGATAAAAATAAAGAGAACTGGATTCTAACTGTGACATCTGGTGTTCTTTTTTTTGTTGTTTGTTTTTTGAGACAGAGTCTCGCTTTATTGCCCTGGGTTGGAGTGCTTTGGCATCATAGCTCACAGCAACCTCAAAATCCTAGGCTCAAGTGATTCTCTTGCCTCAGCCTCCCTAGTAGCTGGGACTGCAAGTGCCAACCACAACGCATGGCTATTTTTTTGTTGCAGTTGTCATTGTTGTTTCAGCTGGCCCAGGTTCAAACCTGCCAGCCTTGGTGTATGTGGCTGGTGCTATAACCACTGTGCTATGGGTGCCAAACCACTTCTGGTGTTCTTTTCATTAACTTCTTTGTTTCCATGTAATGGACTGGTACCAGTATGGCCAATAGTTGGTATGGGTACATTTAGCATACTATAGCTTCTTTGTGGTTTGGAAGTCAGATCTAAGTAGACTACTTTGGATAGTATTTTCAAGTCTACAGTGCATTTTCTTCACATCCATTATCTTGTCAAATTCTTTTTATGACATATATGGAGGCATAACATAAAAAGAGATTAAATATCTTATTCAAGATGTAATAGACTAAAGACATTTATAATCCATTGTTCTTTTGGATTCTGCTGATTTTAGATTTCTGTCAAAGGTTCTCAAGTCTCTGGCTTGGCGCCCATAGCCCAGTGGTTAGGACACCGGCCACATACACTGGAGCTGGTGGATTGGAGCACAGCCTGGGCCTGCTAAACAACAGTTAACAACTGCAACAAAAAAAAATGGCTGGGTGTTGTGGTGGGTGCCTATAGTTCCAGCTACTTGGGAGGCTGAGGCAAGAGAATCACTTAAGACTAGGAGTTAGAGGTTGCTATGAGCTGAACGCCATGGCCCTGTACCAAAGGTGACAACAGTGAGACTCTTGTCTCAAAAAAAAAAAAAAAAGAAAGAAAAAAAAAGATTCTCAAGTCTCAAATCTGCAAGAAAATGAATTCTCAAATGTTTTTCTTAAGGAATTACCAAGTTTATCTTATGTTTTTCATATTTTTTTCTCTAATCCCTCCACTTTCTTCTGTAACAAGATACACTTTTAAATGTCAAATATTTTATTTCAGGCTTGTCATTATTTTCCACTGTTATCATTGAATACTACATTTGTATTCTTAAAATGTCTTTTAAATATCTTAGAATACTAATAGTACCATTTTTTGGTTTTTTTTTTTTACTGTGACATAACATAAAATTTACCATTTTAACCCTTTTTAGGTAGACAGTTCAGTTGCATTAAGTGCATTCACAGTGTTACACAACCATTACCACTATCCTTTTCCAGAACTCTTAGACATCTGAAACAAAACTCTGTGCCCACTAAATAATTAGTCTTTATTTCCTCCTCCCCTAGCCTCTGGTAACCTCTGTTCTACTTTTTCTCTCTGTGAATTTGTCTGTTTTAGGTCCCTTATATAAGAGAAAAATACTACTTAGAAATATCTTGCTTTAAAATCATTCCTATTTTTATATTTTTGAAGGATGACAGCATGGAAGAGAAACCACTGAAAATGAAGGGAAAGGACTCTTCAGAGAAAAAACGGAAACGGAAACTGGAAAAGGTGGAACAACTTTTTGGAGAAGGAAAACAGAAGTCCAAGGAGTTAAAGAAAATAGACAAACCTAAAAAGAAGAAATTAAAATTAAGTGCAGACAAATCAAAAGAACTGAACAAATTGGCCAAGAAATTAGCAAAAGAAGAAGAGAGAAAGAAGAAGAAGGAAAAGGCTGCTGCAGCTAAAGTTGAACTTGTAAAAGAGAATACTGAGAAGAAAAGAGAAAAAAAAGTGCTGGACATCCCCTCAAAGTATGACTGGTCAGGAGCAGAGGAATCTGATGATGAGAATGCTGTGTGTGCGGCACAAAACTGCCAAAGGCCTTGTAAGGACAAGGTGAGTTCCAAATATTTACACTTAAGCGTGAGAGAGGTCAAGGAACAACGGTTGTAGAGACATATGTTTGATAGATGATAGTTATGTTTTTGATTCTGGGATTCAGACTTCCAACATAATACGTTTTCTGCAGTTCTTATAAGCTATTTTGAATTATCAGGCTCCTAGGTAAATGTGCTTAATAGAAGAAATACTATATTTTAAAGATTATATATACTTGAAACGAGCTTAGAGAAGCTATGTGACAACTCCTGGCAAGTAGTGCATTTCATATGCAGTGTGCATAGCAAGTTTCAAAATCGTCTTATACCTTCCCAATATCTTGTGAGTTAGCCATACGGCCTGAAAAAATCCTAGACCTGTGTTATAAGTAACTGTGGCCAATTGCTTTAAGATTGTGTTCAAAGACCTGAAACTTTTGGTCAATACCAAAAGATACCCTCAGGTCTAGTGGGAGTTTTCTAAATAGAACATGACTTTTTAAATATCTTTCTGACAAATAATTCAGAATTATTTGAGAATCATGAGAAAATTAGCTTGGCAGAGAAAAAGTATATTACTTAAAATTTTCCAACCCCCAATTTTAAGTATAATAATTCTGTGATGGCTATTCTTTAGATAATATTGATCATAACTTCTGAGGAAACAAATAGGCAGACTTCATGAAAAATCTCCCTTCTTTAAATGATGAGAGACAGTATGATTTCTGTCAGGAATATTGATAAATTTTTGTTTTTAATTTTATTTATCATGCTCATAGTATCATTTGACATTTCAAATTCTAATAGCTCCTCAATTTGAAAATGTGAACAAAATAAATAAAATTGTATCACTATTCCTTTAGGTTATGCCCTTACCTCCTCTTTGAAATGCTTATATATACATTTTTAGAGCTTCAAGGGACCAAGAGGTCGCTTTGTTCAGGGTCCTAATTTTACAAATGATAAAAATGGGATTAGTGAAGTTTATGATGTAACCAAAGTCACAGAGCTAATTAGTGGCAAAACCCTGGATCCCTTGCTCCCAGACCAGGTTTTCTTTTTTTTTTTTTTTTTTTTTTGGCCAGGGCTGGGTTTGAACCCGCCACCTCTGGTTTCTGGGGCCGACACCCTACTCCTTTGAGCCACAGGTGCTGCCCCAAGACCAGGTTTTCTTCACTAATAATCCTACTTTACCAATAATTGAGATGTAAGTACAAGAACACATTCCCAAACTAAGTGGTACTTATATTTAAATTAGACTTTCTAGGGATAGTCTATTTATTTTCGGAAAATGAATACTTACTAAATTTCTAAAAGTGACAGCTACAAATATTTTCATGAGTTTCCTTCCCATCTTCCTATATAGTTCATTTTATATCATTGTCATACTGTTTTTTAGTTTATATCTTGCTTATTCATTACATAAGCATTGTCCTATAGTATAAACATTTAAAATGCTTTAGTAGATAAATTATATGTGTGCATATTATTTTTATCTTTGATTTTTACTTTATTTCCACCTGAATTTGAAGTATTAGCAGCTCAGTGTTGGCAGAACTTTGTCCTTTTTCTTTCTCCTTTAACTAATTTTATGGCAGTTTTAAGGCTAGCAGCATAATGTGTATGTCTTCTTTAAACTTTTTTATCATCCTGTAATAATGTTTATAGTCATCGTGAATCTTTTATCTTCTCTTTTTTCGCCTTTTCTCTTTATCACTTCATCTTTCCCCTCTCTTCTGCTCTGCATTTAAATGATTATTACTGTTGTCATTGTGTAAACACTACAGGCAGTTTAAGATAAACAGACATGAAATTATCTCCATGAAAGCACTTGTTAACAGAAAATGCAATATAAGTGTTAAGATGTGATCACTGTTTTTAAGTGAACCTTGGATTTGCCTCTAACACAATAGATGTTAAAAAACAAAAATACGAAGTTATCATCTACATTTTTATGGAACAAAAGGAGATTTGGCTGAGTATTCAAATGTCTGGTTTAAACTGTTAAAATAAATAAAGGTGACCAATGTGTGCTTTACCCTGATCATTAGTTTACATATAATGAAGATTCCATAATATATTTAATTTTGAGCAGGAATTATTTCATATTACAAATGTTTTACATGTCATTGCTCTTCTGCTTTTCTTTTTTATTCTTCATATCTGTTCCTAATACTAGTTTTACTAAGTAAAAGGTATATTTCTATAGAAGATTTTGTGAAGAATGTTACAGCTTTCTCAGTTTTTTTAGTGTTTCTTTAAGAAACACTAAATGCACAGCCCACATCTTCAGAACAAAATGCACAGCCCACATCTTTAGAACAAAATGATGATAATAAACGAATACTGTTGGTGGGCATGGTGGCACGCTTCTGTAGTCACAGGTGCTCAAGAGGCTGAGGCAGGAGGATCTCTTGAGCTCAGGAGCTAAAGGCTGCAGTGCACTATGAGCACACCTCTGAATAGACATCACACTCCAGACTGGGCAGCATAGTGAGACCCTGTTTCAAAAAGAGAAAAGAATGCTTTTGAAGGCAGTCTGTTCTTTGAAATACCATGCAGCAAAAAATAACGTCTAGGACTCACTTCTTTTTAGGTAAATTCTCTAACAAGTAATTACCATTATTTCTCTAACCAGTAGTTAACTGTTACTTTTTCCCAGAAGTGCATGAATTGAGAAATATTCTTTAAAGAATTACATGCATTGATACTTACATGTACCTAGTTTCAATTTCAAGATGTTTTAGAGAAAGATAATACCAAAATAGTGTAGGCTTATAAAAAAAATTACCTCCGTCAGTTATCAAATTTTCAAGTGAAATTAATATTAAAAATAGTAAAGAACTACAGTACATCCTCCGTAGCTGACCACTTCCCTACATTGACTACCTCTTTAAGTTCACCTAATTTTCATAGAATGAACATGTACTACCACCTGTCAGTACAGTAGGTTTATTAGTTCCTTATGTTGACCATAAGTGTCAGTACAGTGGGTTTAGTTCCTTATGTTGACCACCTCTGTATATTGACCAGTTGGTTACAGTCCCTTGGGTGGTCGACTTACAGAAGTTCTATTGTATTTTTAAAACATTATGTTTAAGGTTCAGAATCTTTTTATTTTCTGAACTCTGCTTTTTTATTCAAGTTCTTTCAGGCTAATATTTAAGTAACATTTTTTTCTTTGTTAAAGTAAATATTTAATCATTTCACTTATGAAAATAGCTTTTTTCCCCTCTTTAGCTTTTTTTACTCTTACTGTGAGCCTTTTCCTTGCCTATTACTACTTCTGTAAGATGTTTGTTATGGTATTAAGAGATTAAGTTTATAAATTTATTCCTCTTATTTTTACTATCTGTCATAACCTAATCTGATTTGTAAAAATTTTCATGGACATACTGTGTCTAAGTATTTGCATGTTTGGTAGTTTTACCAGTTCATATCTCCTTTTAGCACAGATAATCAAAGGTTAGATTACCTAAATGTGTGTAATGTACACACATAGACATACATTTGTGAAGTTCAGATGGAATAGCCAAGTGTCCTAGTTTGCCTGGGACTTTCCCAGTTTTAGCACTGAAATTCCCACATATTGAGAAATCTGTCATTCCTGGGCAGCCTGGGATGATATGCACAAAGATTCTGAACATATGTTATATACTTCACTAAGTGAATTGTTTTCATTTTTCAAATCTGGCTTTTGTAAGGAAACTTGGTGCAAAAAGTGTTCAATGCAAAAACAACAAAAAGCTCAGTTGAGTAAGCTAAAAATTTCACTAAATTACCAATTTTCTTTACCCCAGTTACAGACTTTCTTTTTCCCTAGTACAGTAATGTGCTCTAAGGAATAATAATACTTTGCCAAATATGTTTTCTTAAATGTAAATATGGAACCATATAGCAAAACATTAATGTCAAACTAACATTTCCTCTATTAAATTTAAACTGACGTTTACCCTAGATCTGAAAATAGTAATTTGTTTTTACTGTAATATAAAATCTCTTACCAGTTAATATTTGAACTTATAGCTGTGAAATTTTTTAATAATTATTTTTGTGTGTTTAGCTAAATACATTTTCCAGAAATAATGAAAGAGGAAATGACTATTTGAACTTAATGTGCAAGTAGTGAAATTCTGTGTTCTTAAGTTTTCAGGATACTACAAAGTCTGTTGCCCCTGTTTCAGAATCCTCCGTGGTATTCAGGTGATATCCCAGAGTTTGCTTTATGATCCTCTGGACCTTTCAAACAAAAGTAGAAATTTAGTTTGGTTGTTAATAGATGAATATGATAAATAGATGCTATTAAGAGGAATACTCTTTTTTTTTTTTTTTTTTTTTTTGGTCGTGCCAGTCTCACTTTATCACCCTTAGTAGAGTGCTGTGGCATCACACAGCTCACAGCAACTTCCAACTCCAACTCCTGGGCTTAGGCGATTCTCTTGCCTCAGCCTCCAGAATAGCTGGGACTACAGGCGCCGGCCACAACGCCCGGCTATTTTTTTGTTTTTGCAGTTCGGCCGAGGCTGGATTTGAACCCACCACCTTTGGTATATGGGGCCTGCGCCCTACTCAATGAGTCTCAGGCGCCACCTGAGGAATACTATTTTTCCTTGCTGTATTATCATGGTAAATTGTTACATAACCTGTAGGCTGGGATAGAATTTGTGTACCAATGACCATCTCAAGGGAAGTTATACATTCTTTTGAAATGGTAGGAGAGCTAGGTTTAGGAAGAGACCGGTAGTCAAAATCACAAAAAGGAAAATTAATTGTCTTTCTTATTTGTAAGAGAGTGATAGATTTAGTTTGGGGAAATTATAAGCCAGTGAGTGTGTTGAAAATTAGATTTAAAAAGACATGGGACAGTTTTTATTTTTAGAGAGACAGAGTCTCACTTTGTCACCCTCGTTAGGGTGCTGTGGCGTCTTAGCTCACAGCAACCTCCAACTCTTGGGCTTAGGCCATTCTCTTGCGTCAGCCTCCCAAGTAGCTGGGACCACAGGCTCCCGCCACAGTGCGGGGCTATTTTTTTGTTATAGTTTGGCCGGGGCCGGGTTTGAACCTGCCACTCTCAGTATATGGGGCCGGCACCCTACTCACCCAGCCACAGGCGCTGCCTGAGACATTTTTCTTGATAGCCTATGGATTGACATGAATGAGCACTGGACTGGATTAAATGAATTTGAAAGTCGAGTATTTATTGTTTTAGGGAGTAGCATTATAAATAGTATAATATCTCAAACCTTGATAGCTCAGGGAACCACTTATCTTTCTAGTTTCCTTTTCCAGCTCCAAACAGCCAAAACACTCATCCTGAGTATACTTACTAACTACACAGTTAGTACTTTATAAATCTTCACCTGCTTGCAGTACTTTTACTTTTTGCACAGAGGCCATTATTTCCCTTTTTGTCTCTGATTATTTTACCACAACTGGACCTTCTTTATCATTTATTTTCTTTACTGCACAATCTTCAGAAGCTAAACATTATACAAATACAAAACAAAAACATAGTTTAGGCAGAAATTGTTAAGTTGTGCTGAATATACAGGAAGTGATATCACAAAAGGCCATTATTAAATGTAGAATATATAAGAATCACTTGGGAGCTGATTCAAAGCATAATCTTTTTGCTTGATACTTTATTGTGCTAAAAGAAGGTAATCCTCTGGTTTATACCCCCAGATAGTCTGAGTTCATAGATTTGGGATGGTTCCCAGCTGTAGTTTAACAGACACAACAGGTGATTCTAATGCACGTGGTCTACACACTTTGAGAAGCAGCATTGCAGGCAGGTGCACAATGAGAGAACTGTTAGACTATGAGCTTAAAAAGTTCTTCCAGTATCTCAGGCAATGAACTAGGTGCTTTGCCATACATGATTTCATTGGATTGTAATCTTATAATTAAATGTTATCTCTGTTTTACAGATGAGGAAATTGAGCCTCAGTGAAGTTAAGTGACTTGCCTGAAATTATACATACCAGAACACAGAACTTCTGAGTTCAGTAATCTTTATATTGAACAACATTGTCTTTTAGGATCTAGAACTATAGAATAGGAACAATAAAAGCAAAAGGATTACCTTGACAAATTATTTTTCCTACCTTTTATTACAGTGTAAAACATACTCATGACTTTAGTGTAAAACATGATTCATGGTTTTGTTTGTTTTGTATCTTTACCCCTAGATAAGGACTAGGAAATGACTGTCGTGGTTTTGGTAATTTTTATAGGACATGGGAACTATTTTTGAAAACAGCTCACTTTCTCAATGAAATTTGTTTACCTAGCCCAAAACTCCTGTTTTTCTCATAAGCTATGTTGAGTTATTTTGATCCCTCATACTCTCTACTTTGCTCTGTTAATCTGGTAAGAATTCATAGTTTTAATTGGCTTTGTATGTTGCCAATGAAATGATCAACCTGGGTGGCACCTGTGGCCAAAAACTGGGGGGGCGGGGGGGGAGATCAACCTTTACATTGGGGTGAGGTAGAGTAGCTCTTTTCATCTTAAAGGTTTTCATCTGCTGTGACATTAGCTGTAAAAACTACCACAGTCAGCCTCTGGATATAAAAGCCAAAGTCACTTTATTGTTAACGCTAGGTCCAAGGCTTAAAATCACCAAACTGCAGTCCCTTCTAGCCTCCTGTAATCAGTGTTCTCTGCAGGGTCAAAGTTTGCTTGGTACCTGCCACAGATCTATCAGTTTTCCATACTTTAATTTTAAATTCCAGAGTGATCTGTTGACCTGTGTCTTTGACTGTTATAATTGGTTAATTTGTAAGATTTGACATCTGATATTTGCTAACTTTTTATAGGGAGTTGTATTTGTAACGGAAGAAGAGAAGAATAAAAAATATTAGTTTTAAAAGTGGCCTATGTGACTGCTTTTCTAAAAAGGTATTTAATGCTCTTAGTACTTTGGCTTATCTCTTTGAAATAAAGCTAATATACAGGATTGCCTTCGCATTGTTGTACTCTTCTTTTCTTGATTGATAATTGCATTGTCTTAGAGCCTAGAAATTGTTAATATTAGCTAAAACTACTTTGCTGCTCTATTAGAAGTTCCTTTTTTTTCACGTTTTTCTCAAACATGTTTCTACCTCACAAGGAGCCCCAGGTATTCATGAGGTAATGGGAGTACCTAAAAGGCCTAATTTTGTGGACACACTAGGGTAAAATATAATTTGGGGGTATTAACTTCTCAACTTCTTTCTTTAAAAAATAACCCCATAAGAAATCATTGTCTATCTCTGGACATCCCAAAATATTTGCTGTCATTTAAGCCAAGAAAGCTCTTTGGTTTGCTGTTATTCTAGGTTTAAAGTTTATGTAACCTAAACATTTCCCAATCTTGTCTCCTACAGGTAGACTGGGTACAATGTGATGGTGGCTGTGATGAATGGTTTCACCAAGTTTGTGTGGGTGTATCTCCAGAAATGGCCGAAAATGAAGATTACATCTGTATAAACTGTGCAAAGAAGCAGGGGCCAGATAGCCCAGGTCAAGCACCACCTCCTTCCTTCATAATGAGCTACAAACTACCAATGGAGGATCTTAAAGAGACCAGTTAGCAGCTTGGTTGATTTGGGACACAGGGGTAAATGGACCACATTGAGACCTTAGTTGTCAAGTAGAATGGTTTAGATCCACTGAGAATGTTGCTTCCAAAGCTGAATGGCCTTCAGAGAAAGTCATGTTAGTGCTGGCTTCCTCTTTGCATGGACCATGTGGGCTATGTTCTCTATCAACACATCAATGCAGAGGGTGTCTTCTTTGGTACAGCAGCCAGTGTTTTAGCTCATGTCTCCTTTGAATATGGTTACAGTGGTAAGGTCAGACATTTGAGCTCTAAGATGGCTGGTTGGCATTAATATGTTGGTGTGCTAACAGGGCATGAAGGATGTCGCTTATGCACAGTTGATATTAGTTGGAGGCTTACAGCCTAGGGGCAGCACCATCTGAAGGTACTCATTGCTTGGATTTCCTTAGTTGATTTAGTTGGAGAGGAGTCAGAGAACCACTTTCCTTTCTCTGTCCATTTAATGCCCTACAGATAGAACTAGGAGGAATAGGGCCAAAGTTATTTCTTTTAGAAGTCAAGGGGTAGTAGGCACAATCTTGTAGATCTTAGCTACTTGTGCTTGTTTGTACCAAGAAGAAAAACCCCAAATAAGAGAACATACCTCCATCTGGGGCACATCACCTTATCTTTGTAAGGTGGAGGATGTCATCTAGTCCAGCAGTCTGATTAGATTGGATTCTGGAAAGAAGAGCTTATTTCAAGGCAAGGAGACTTTTCTTTTTTTGACAGTTTAGAGAACAGGTACATGTATTCAGGCTTATGCCTCCTCCTTCCCTCCCCCCAAAAGACCTGTCAGAATATCTTACTGAGCCACAGTGATGCATGCTTTTCGGGGAAACCTTCATTCACAAGTATTCCAGATACAGGCTTCAGGCATGGCCATGAGCAAGACCAGCAAATAATAGCTTTTTGCCTTGCAGCCCTGACCCCGATGTCTGCTGTTTCCAACACTGGCAATTTCTGAATATGGCCCACAGCAGATGCTGTTGAATAACACCATGGCTTCATCAAAGGATGTGGGGTTGTCGTATCTCTGGGTGATGAAGTTGTTAAAGTAAATCCATTTTTAAAAAGAAAAAAAAAGGACTTGTTTTTACTTTTTTCTAAGTGTCTCTGACTACTGACTGTTCTATAAATAGATTATTTTTCTTTTTTAATATGCATATATGAATATATAAATATATATATATATATATATTTACTGTTACCAGCAACATTTGACAGAGTTTCAGCATCAAAAATCCATTTGGAGGCTTGCTTTTTTGTATTTCTTCCTTGTAGTACAAGGAGTTAGCACTCCCTTTTTCATCCTGGCCTGACCAGATCTTCCATTTTGCTTTTGTTCGGATAGATAATTATATTTCCTTTGTGTGTTGGGATGTGTCCCTGTCTGTTGGGAAACTTGGTCTTACTCTGTAGTCTGTGCTGGCTGTTTTTTCTTTAGTTTGTGAATGTTTGAAACTATGGTGCTGTGTCCTCTTCCCTCCTGTTGGGTTCTCTGTTCTTGTTACGGTGTTAGGTAAGCTGTATGTAAACTCTAATTAGAAGGGGACTGATTTTTCTTTTTTTAAAGGACAAAGCATTTTACTAAAAATAGTGTTTTGTTGTCACTATACTGTGTCCCTTTATTTTGGGTTAAAAATCTGTGGTTTAACTTGAATTCATCAATTTTCGTTTTAGAGGAGGGAATGGCGTGGACCTAACAACAACTTAACAGTCTCCTCTTCCCTTTTTGACTTAGTCTCTTTTAATTAAAGAAATGTCTTCTAGTAACTAGAAGTGAAATGTACTGTCCAGTTACAGTTTGAGTGGGTATGAGATTTAACTCAAAAGGCATCTTACTTTAAAAAAAAAAAGCTTTCTTAAAAATCCAGTTTCTGTAAATGTTCTCTATGGTTCATACTACCTTTTTTAGTCACTCTTCCCTTAATGTTATATAACATTTTGAGTGTTTTCATCTGTTGGGAGTTTTTTAAGTGTTGCTGTGCATGTGTCTTGAGATCTCAAGTGTGTGTAAAATCATTTTCAATGCATATTGCAAGGTAATTAACCAATTTCATAAGTCTTCATTTTACCAAACTATACAAAGTTTATCAATTAAGAATTTCATCTGGTTAATGTTTATACAAGAAAGCACAAATGTTTTTTGCCTTTTGGTCTTCTTTGTAAAAGTCTTCAAGTACTTGTGGGTCAAAAATTGAATGTAATTTTAAGTGTTGGATGCCTGGAATACATTTAACATTTTAATTTTCTTTTCCTAATCATCCATAACTATTCCACCATAGGTGGAGAGTCATGAGGATGTTGAGAAAGTATGACTAACTTCCTGTTGTCTTCTGATATTTTGAAACTTAAATATATCATTTAATTGATACCATGGGGTTTTGTATTTATTTGAAAGTCACAAATGATTTGGTCTGACTTGACCACAGGTTAAGACCAAGGCTGAGAAGAACAGAAGAAATTAGTGGCAGCACAAACAAAAATATCCAAATCTGCAATTTTTGAATTAATAAAATAAGTTTAATCTATTTTAAGAAGGTTGGTGTTCTAAAGCATTATTTTCACTTAGAGTAAATTACCTATTACACCTTACTCCATTGTTCTGTATTGTAACATTTTGTATTAAAACTTGATTTTAAAATGTTTCTCTGCACTTCCCATCTTCTTAAAGTTGTGATTCTTCATTAATACTTTATCTTATGTATTTAATTCTTTCTAAGGTATTTTTTGCTGCCTTTATTATTATTTTTGGCAAAGCTTATAGTAAGAAAAAAATGGTAGTTTTATGACATTCGTAAAGGGTGAGTCATTAGAATTATTCAGATCCCGAAGTTTAGAAGTGCAGCATTAGTAGTTAGCTTTCTAGTGAGGGGAGGGCAAAATTTATTCTCAGGAATGCTTATTTCATTTCCTGATAGTTACTACAACAAAGCCATGTTGACACGTAGGTTCTGGGCTCCCTTGCTCAGCTACTACCAACAGCCCTTCCTGCATGCATGGATCAAATTTATGTCTCAATAAAATTACAAATTACTGCATGTCATACTTTGAATAATTGAAAATGTAACCCTTACATCTGTGATTGCCCATAATCTGCAAACAAAAACATGGCAGCCTCCAGAGGCAGGGCTGACGGACCTGTAAGATTAGCATGATTTTACCTGTGCTTCACTTCTGTTCTTCTCTACTTTTGTCCTTAATAGATGTCCAAGAAATGTCAGTTCATTTGTTTTTCTTAATTTTTAGCTTCTGGATCAATTCAATGCATATAAACTTCGTGCTTTTCTCTGTAATACATTGGTAACTATCAGCCAATACTTACTAGATAAAAGGAAAAATTGAGAAAGCCTCTCTTTCAAAGGGTTTCTACCTTTTAAAGGAGAAAGTGATGATTCAAAGTGGGATTTGAAAATTATAAATTGTGGAAAAATTGAGCTGTTGAAGTCCCACATAAAACCAGGTTCAATAAAGTTTCACATGTGAGTTAGTTTCATGTGTGTGTAGAAGGTTGCTTTTACACTAGGTTGTTAAATAATCCTTTTGAAATCCCTCTTTTTAAAAATAAAGCATACCATTATTTCTTGGGCTATGGATGTGTCAAGCGGTATCCATAGTAGGAGAGGGAAAGAATAGATGTTAATAAATTTTAGAAGTTTGATCTTGTTTTGGCCTAGATCATACCTAGTCACCACTATGCAACAAATGATGTACACTGGGAAAGGGTATGATGGGTTTTAAAAGATATATTCTGCTTGTTTTTTGTTTTTTTGAGACAGTTTGACTTGTGGCCCTTGGTAGAGTGCTGTGGCATCATAGCTCACAGCAACCTCAAACTCTTGGGCTCAAGCAATTCTCTTGCCGGAGCCTCCCAAGTAGCTGGGACTACAGGCACCCGCCACAATGTCCAGCTATTTTTAGACATGTGGGTCTCGCTCTGGCTCAGACTGGTCTCAAACTCATGAGCTCAGAGCTCAGGCAATTCACCCACCTTAGCCTACCAGAGTGCTAGGATTACAGGTGTGAGCCACCACACCTGGCCTTATAATCTGCTTGTTTAGTTGCAGTAGTTTGTTTCCTACACAGGAATGTTGCATAAACTTCAAGACACCTTTGGATTACTTACTCCCTTGCCTATTTGTATACAGTGTACCAGGGTTGTTGGTGGTGCCTTATGAAAAGTATAACTCGATTTTTTAGCGTATTTTGTGTTTTGTTTTCTGAAAGGATATTAGATATGGTTAATTGCATTGCATCTAAAAAATAACTTTTTGAGACAGTATCATGTCACCCTTGGTAGAGTGCTGTGGCATCACAGCTTA
The DNA here is from genome assembly GCA_963574655.1 of Perodicticus potto. Taxonomy (NCBI): domain Eukaryota; kingdom Metazoa; phylum Chordata; class Mammalia; order Primates; family Lorisidae; genus Perodicticus; species Perodicticus potto. Next base: position 16,005 of record CAUYRH010131265.1, on the reverse strand, counting down.
CAGCAGCCTCCAACTCTTGGGTTTAAGCAATTCTCTTGCCTCAGCCTCCCAAGTAGGTGGGACTACATCCACCTGCCACAACGCCTGGCTTTTTGTTGTTGTTGTAATTGTTTGGCAGTCCCGGGCGGGTTCGAATCTGCCAGCTCTGGTGTGTGTGGCCGGCGCCCTAGCCGCTGAGTTATAGGTGCCAAGCCTAAAAAATAAATTTTTGTGTATGTATGCTTGAATTCTCCACCTCTGTGCCCTGTCATTTATGTTGGTGACAACTTTCAGTGGTATCCAAGTAAAGGTACGTTTTGGTGGTGATTATTGATAATCCTGAGGAAAGCCAGCCAAGTATATAGGAGCCACTTTTAACCTGTGCCAAAGTAGTTATTTCTAACATTTCATTTTCTAACTATAAAGTAAGGAACTGAGCTGAAATAATTTGATTAGTGGTGTAATTGGCCTACTACCATTGCTGAGAATAGTGTTTTTGAAAACTGAAGTGGAAGAGGTGATTTAAGATGTCACCGCCTTTGACTTTTCAGACTTTGACCTTTTGTCAGATGCCCAGCCTACCACCTCTCCTGCCTCAGCCAAAGCGTAGCCTTCTCATGCTGAGAAGATTGAAGCTAGCAGGAGAGCCCTAAGCTTTTTCCTTACTCATTTATGCCATCAGCATCCCCATCTGGCACTCTACCCAAGGTGACATAGCGAGACTCTGTCTCAAAGAAACAAGCATCCCCATCGATCCCAGAATAGGTATCTGTTTTCTGGTCAACACCATGAATGCACAGGTGAGCAATCCAGTGAATTCCATCCCGACTTTTAACTCCTTAAAGGCCTTTTTCCATCTATCAGCCCCTTTATCTTTAGTGCCTCTTGTATCTACCTCATTTAGCATATAAACTCAAGATCTATATTAAAGGAGAACTCAAGTCTCTCCATTATTTTCCCTTGAACTTGTCTCTCTCCTATTTCCTGCTCTTTTTTCTGTTGCAGCCAAGCCCCTGTTATGCTTGGCTTCCAGTGACTCCTCAGTTGATTGTATTCTGGTACCTACCTTCAGCATTCTACTAAAATTATTCCTACTAAAATTATCAATGAACTCAATATTGATAAATCCAGTGAACCCATCAGTTTTTACTTGACATCTTTAGTATTTGACATGTAATGTCTACTCTTTTAAAAACTTCCATTGGCTTCTTGGCCATACCTTTTCCTAATTTTTCTTCTCTCTAGCTCAGCAGTTTTCAACTTGTGGGTTGCAACCCACAGGAACTGTATTAAAGGGCCATGGCATTAGGAAGGTTGAGAACCTGCTCTAGCTGCTCTTTAATCAGTCTCCTATTAAAATGTCATCATCAGGAGCTCTTCCATATATACTATGGTGGTGCCCTCGTCCACTCAGTTACTCCTTTTATTCAGATGATTCGATTCCCAAATCAATATCACCTGCCTATGCTTGCTTTCTCAACTTTTTAATCAATGGGTAAAATTTCCACTTAGGTCTCACTCTGTGGCCCAGGCTGGGGAGCAACCTCAAATATCTGGGTTCTAAGGGATCCTCCTGCCTCAGCCTCCTGAGTAGCTGTGACTACAGGCATGTTCCACCATGTCTGGCTAACTTTTTCTTTTTAAGATACGTTGCCCAGGCTTCTAGACCTAAGGATTAGGATTTTTCGAAAGCTTTCAACTGACTTAAATATGTAACCAGGGTTGAGAACCACAGTTGTAAATGCATTATGAGAAATGTTTCAATTTTTTGTCTTTAGAGACGGGTTACTTTGTCATCGAGGCTAGAGTGCAGTCATTATAGCTCACTGCAACCTCAAATACTTGGCACTAGTGATCCTCCTCTCTCAGTGTCAATAGCTGGGACTACCGGTGTGTGCCACCATGGTAGGCCAGTTTTTCTCTTTTGTAGAGATGGGGGGGTCTCCCTCTTGCTCAGGCTGTTCTTGAACTTCTGGCTTCAAGCAATCCTTCCACCTCAGCCTCCCAAAGTACTATGATTACAGGCGTAAGCCACCTCACCTAACCCACCTTACCCAACCCAGAAATGTTAATGATTTTTAAGAACTATGTATACTAAGGATATTTTACATATTTTTCCATTTGTGGCTCCCACCCACACCAGTGTATGCATCCATCACCACTGTGACAAAGATCATTAATTTGATAATGGAACTTAATAGACCATTTTATTTTTTCCACTGTATACATTTTGGTTTTATATTCAAAATTGCCTCCCATCCTCCCCAAGTCATTTAAAAATATCTCAAGTTTGCTCTTTTCCACTTGAGCTTGTAAATTAATGCTGGAAGTAATGACTATGTATATTAGTATCGATTCCTTCCTTGAAGTTATTTTAAGTATCTTTCACATTGGTATTTCTTCACTAGATGTCTTGCTATCTGATTATTTTTTGCAAAATAGGTTTTTGTTATATAGATACACTAATATTTCCAAAACTTTGAGAATGTCTTTTTTTTTTAAATAGTGCATGCACTATTTAACCTTTTGACTACAAACAATGCCTATAAGCATTCAAACAAGATGTTCCTTTGGTTTGAATGATGCCTGTAGGCATGTTTTGTTTCTGAGCGCTCTGAAGTCAAAGGGTTAAAAAAAACCTGAAAAGTAAAAATCATCCTCCACTCAAAAATGATTAAATGTTAATATTTAAATGAATTTACTTTTAGACTACTCTCTGCATATTTATGTATGCATACATACAAATACATACCTTTACATGAATTAGATCATATGCCTATGTATTGCTTTGTAACTTGTTTCTTTCACTTAATATTAAGAACATTTGAACATGACCATAAATATAGATTTGTATTGTTTTTAATGGCTATGTAATTTTGTATTATATGGAATTTTAATAATGTTTGGGAGCTATGTATGAGGACATTATTTCTTTGTCTTATGTTGCAAATTTATGACCACCTTGTTATCAGTCTTTTAACCTTATTTATAGTTTTTTTGTTATAGAAATTAAGTTTTGTGATGTAAACTTAATATCTTTGATTTTATAATTCCTGGTTTCCCTGACATGCTTAGAATGACCTTCCCCACTACAAGATAATAAAAATACCTCCATGATTGTGCTCAATACTTTTATAGTTTTATTCTTTATATTAAATCTGAACCATCTTGAATTAGCATCAGAAATACCAAATTTCTTTACATTATTCCTCTTGATTACATTTCTCTCTTAAATATTTTGCGTGCCTATGTATAGTCATTCCAAAGCCTCTAATATTCAAACATGACTTTACATATGTGTATACATTCAATGTACTTACTCTTTTGGTTGTCTATTGCTACATAATAATATTACTGCAAACTCAACAGCTTAGAACAGCACACATTTGTTAACCTGAAAATTTTTGTGCATTGAGTCTGCACAACTTTGCTGGATTCTGTGCTTCAGGGCCTCTCAAGGCTGTAATCAAGGTGGTGTTTGAGAATGCATCATGTCTGAAGCTTGATGGAGAAAGAAACTGTGCAAGCTCATGTGATTGTTGGCAATTCTTGTGGGATGTCAGGGCCTTAGTTTTTGGCTGGTCACTAGTCTTAGGCCATCTTCAGATCCTTGGACCCTGAGCTTTCCTAACATTGGCCACTTGTCTCCTCAAAGCCAGTGAGGGGAGGGAGTTTCCTAGTAAGAGAGAGGTTACAATCTCACGTAATGTAGTCACGTACTTTTACTCAACATGCATGCTGTCACATTGGCCCTATTTGGTGAGAAACAAATTCCAGGTCTTGCTCGCACCAAGAGGGGATCACGGACGGATGTGAACACCAGGGGATAGGGGTCATGGGAGGCCATGATACACAGGGTCTGTTTGTCACATTCGCACGTTGTGAGTGACATACAGTGTCTTCTGAAGACTGACGTGCCTGAGAACAGAAGCAAATTCTTCAGGCTTCATAAAATTCTCTCTTTGCTTTCCTATTCACGTTATATTGAAAAAGGAAAGTAAAATGTCTGTTAATATTCATGACCATAAAAGCAGTACATTTTTTCACCTGGGCTAAAATTTTATAAGGCTGCTGCAATTTGGAGGATTTATAACTATACTTTGGCCAATCTCTTGCATCCAATAGAACAAATGTATTTCTCAGAAACTTCCAAATCTTGTCAAGTCTCTGTGTGCTGAGTTCTCTAACCCCACTAGTTCTCTTCTGAATATCTCCAAATTGCTCACATCCCTTTTAATATCTGTGCAAAGCCTTCTTTTAGTCTTCAAACTATAAGCATGGATGAAATAATTAGATCACTTTGGGTTTTTTAATTTGCAATATTTACAGTATGCATGGTTAAGAGTCTTCACAAATTTGTTACTTTTCCATGTTTTTCCTTCTGCAACCTATGCTTTTGGAAGCTGTCCGCAAAAATCGCAATTTCCATTCACAAATGGAAATTAACAGAGATAAAGGTCTGGAAAAGGGCAATGAACTGTTTTGTGAGTTGTCTCTTTAAAACCCCCACCTTTTTGGTGAATTAAAACTTGCATTCCTTTCCAAAGCCAGTAATCAAAGGGGCAGAAAAACATTATTTGCTATGTATTTTCTAGTGTCTTAAACCACAAGAGATGGCTCAACAGAATTGTCCAAGGGTCACAAGATTGTTGTCACAGGAGATAAGGCAGACCAAAACTACCAATTATAGTTAAACAACAGTAGCCTGAAGCCGTGATGTGACGCTTGTCACAAAGAACATGAGTCCAACTGCTGAAAACTTCCCTTTTTTTAAAAAAGCCCTGTTTTGGCCCCAAGCCCGTAGCACAGTGGTTAAGGCGCCAGCCACATATACTGAAGTTGGAGAGTTCGAACCAATCCCAGGTCAGCTAAAACAACGACAACTGCAACAAAAATTAGCTGGGCATTATGATGGGCGCCTGTGGTCCCAGTTACCAGGAAGGCTGAGGCAAGAGAATTGCTTAAGCCCAAGAGTTTGAGGCTGCTGTGAGTTGTGATGCCATGGCACTGTACCGTGGGACTCTGTGTCAAAAAAATAAATAACAAAAAATAAAAAGCCTGGTTTTTTTGCTTAAAGACAAGATGTAGTCTTTGAGTTGCTACTGCACTGCCTTCCTCATTTGCGGGCAAATTAATCTCTTTATTTTTCCTCTAACTAGTTGGCATGCCTTCTTTGTTCTCACTGATTTTTCAGTAACAAAATTTAGTGTCCCTGGGTGAGCCTGATGACTGAAACCCTGCCATAGACTGCTGCCATAGTTGGAAGAAACAGTCATCAGCCCTGGGTCAAGCTGTGGGTCTTTGCCAGTAGGAATATTGTCTTTTCAGGGTAAGAGTGAGGGACCATCCCAGCAGCTACTGGAGCCTATTTAGCTCTGGAGAACTACAGGTTCTACCTCTTCAAATCACATGCAACTCCTCACAGCCTAAAACCTCATTAAAGGAAAAAAAAATGATTTGTGAAGAGTCACAATTTTTTTTTTCTAGAGACAGAGTCTCACTTTATTGCCCTCAGTAGAGTGCCATGGTGTCACAGCTCACAGCAATCTTCAACTCCTGGGCTTAGGTGATTCTCTTGCCTCAGCCTCCCGAGTAGGTGGGGCTACAGGCGCCTGCCACAATGCCCGGCTATTTTGTTGTTGTTGTTGTTGCAGTTTGGCTGGGGCCGGGTTTGAACCCACCACCTTTGGTATATGGGGCCAGTGCCCTACCAACTGAGCCACAGGCGCTGCCCCAATGTTTTTTCTTTTTTTGAGACAGAATCTCAAGCTGACACCCTGGGTAGAGTGCTGGGGTGTCATAGCTCACAGCAACCTCAGACTCCTGGGCTTAATGATTGTCTTGCCTCAGCCTCGCAAGTAGCTGGGACTACAGGCGCCCTCCACAGTGCCCAGCTATTTTTCTTTTTCTTTCTTTCTTTTTTTTTTTTTTTTTGCAGTTGTCATTGTTGTTTTAGCTGGCTCAGGGTCAGGTTCGACATTGCCAGCTTCAGTGTATGTGGCTGGCGCCTACCCACTGAACTATGGGCACTGCCCAAGTCACAATGTTTTGGTTCTTTGGTAAGTTCCCCAGTGTGCATGCTGAGATCCTTGATTCCACCTATTTGGGGAAGGTTGTGAACCTTCTGGCCCTGTGGCTGGTCATTTGTGGCATCATAGGTGTAAAAGTCACAATTGAGTGGGACTAAGGAACTTGGGGCATTTGCTCCCTTTTGGGTTACAAGAACTTGGTTCTCTTTGTGCAGTTCCCATTTGTTTGGTAGGCCTTGGAATTGAGATTGTTTGCAATGGAAATTCCCTATACTGTCTACTTGTCAACTTGTGTGTGTTGAAACTATTTCAACATGGATGAGAGCCTCTGTTTCTATTCCATCCAAGAGTCCCTTGGAGAAAATCTTGGGGGAATGGCCGACTTACAGCTATAAGCCTATGTCTATAAAGAAAATGGTATTTTATTATAATACCACTTAGCCAATTTGTGTGCAAGAGTATGAGAACAAAGTGGCCATTGAATGAAATCTTAAATTATTTGTTAAAGTTCAGGTAAATAGGTAAAGATCCTATATGTACAATCTTCCATACAACTGCATATTAAAGAGGCTAAAAAACCTGGGACAAAATTAAGGAAAAAATAACCATGTTAATTCTCATAAACCCTTTCAATTCAAACATTTCAGAACCCACTTCCCCACTGCTGGCTCCCCTCTACCTGCCACTGCTACCGAAAGGTCCCCCAGTTGGGGAGGGCACAGTTGAAACTAATTCTTTAGTCTAATGTCCAGAGGGTTATGACTTGGGAGTTGGAATGGTTTCTCCTTTCAAGATCTGGCAGGCATCTCAATTTGGCCAGAGGGCACCTGTAGCCAGGACAGGGCAATTTCCACTATGACAGCATCTGGCCCCTTGCCCCACAGATATGGAAGATTAAGATTGACAGTGGGGAATACATAACAAAAGCAAAGGTCTGAAAAGGGGCAATGAACTATTTTATGGGTTGTCTCTTTAAATTAAAGAGACATTAAATTAAAACATGCATTTGGAAATTAAAACATACATTTCTTTCCCGGAGCCAAAGGGGCAGAAAAATGTTCTTTGTTATTTGTTTTCTACAACTGTAGAAGATGGCTTAACAGAAATGTCCAAGGATCACAAGATTGTTGTCACAGGAGATAAGGTTGATTAAAATCACCAATTATTAGATAACAATATAGTACAAAGCCCAAAGGCATAACACGTGACACAGACTTGGGCTCAGGTCTGTGCTGAAAATTCCCCCTTTAAAAAGTTCCGTTTTTCAGCTTGGCGTCCGTAGCTCAGTGGTTATAGTGCCAGCCACATACATGGGGGCTGGTGGGTTTGAGCCCAGCCCGGGCCTGCTAAACAACGACAACTACAATAATAATAATAATAAAAACTGGGTATTGTGGTGGGCACCTGTAGTCCCAGTTACTCAGGAGGCTGAGGCAAGAGAATTGCTTCAGCCCAAGAGTTAGAAGTTGCTGTGAGCTGTGATGCCACAGCACTCTACCAAGGGCAGCATGGGCAACATAGTGAGACTGTTGTCTCAAAAAAAAAAAAAAAAAAAAAGTTCTGGTATTTTTTCATATAGGCAAGATGGTGGTCTTTGAGATGCTAGTCCACTGCCCATTTGCCAGCAAATTAATAAAATCCTCATTCCTTTTCCTCAAATCCCTTGTCTTCGTTCTTCATTCTCACTGATTGGCTTCAAGGATAAGTACTGAACTTTTGGTAACAGAAATGGGAAGATTTCCTCATCATTGAAATTAGTCTCATCTTTCCTCATGAGAGTTTTTATCGTGTTCCTAGGGATGGTAAGTTGGGAGTTTAGTAAATTGGTTTCTTTATATGTGGTATGAAGATACAGGAAGCAAGAAATGAAACAAAAAGCAGAATTCAGAGTTTCAAAGTATCTTATCCCAAGTTTGTCAACTATTAGACAATAATTCCTTTCCAAGATGGTAGGATTGCCAGCTCTGCTACTGATAGGTGATTCCTATGTACATCCACTTGCCTATGGACTTGTCCATACCTGAGCAAGAGCCTGGGTCAGTTCCGGCTTTGTGTGTTTGTTTTGCACTTCTTGTCTGAGAAATATTTAATATTCTAACGGCTGTAAATTCTGTGGATTAGTACATATATATCTGGCTGGGTATGGTGACTCACACCTATAATCCTAGCACTCTGGGAGGCTGAGGCCGGAATATCATTTGCAGTCAGAGGTTTGAGACCCTGTTGCTATTAAAAATAGAAAAATTAGGCTCTGCGCCTGTGGCTCAACGGGCTAAGGCGCCAGACACGTACACCTGAGCTGGCGGGTTTGAATCCAGCCTGGGCCCGCCAAACAATGACGGCTGCAACCAAAAAATGGCAGGGCGTTGTGGCGGACGCCTATAGGCCCAGCTACTTGGGAGGTGGAGGCAAGAGACTCCCTTAAGCCCAGGAATTGGAGGTTGCTGTGAGCTGTGATGCCAGAGCACTATCCAGGGTGACAGCTTGAGGCTCTGTCTCAAAAAAAAAATGAAAAAGAAAAATTAGCCAGGCGTTGTGGTGGGTTGTACCTGTGGTCCCAACTATTCGAGAGGCTGAGGCAGGAGGATCACTTCTTGAGCCCAGGAGCTTGAGGTTGCTGTGAGTCATAGCACTCTAGCCTGGGCAGCAGAGTGAGACTCAGTCTTAAAATAAAAACAAAAACAAAACATATATATACTAATTCATGCCTTAGAATTAAATAGCCCTAACATTTTCAGTCATCCTAACATGTCAACTTTTCCAGGCTTCTGTTACCAATATGATAGTACCTAAAACAATTTCTAAAAGATGGTTAATGCCTGCATAAAAAAAAAAACAAAAACAAAAAAACGTATCTGGGAAATATTATGTATAAACAACCTAGTTCCATCCTACTTTTTTTCTAATACTACTTTTTTTTTTTCTTTGAGACAGAGCCTCAAGCTGTCACCCTGGATAGAGTGCTGTGGCATCGCAGCTCACAGCAACCTACAATTCCTGGGCTCAAGCAAGTCTCCCGCCTCCGCCTCCCAAGTAGCTGGGACTACAGGTGCCTGCCACAAAGCCCAGCCATTTTTTTTTTTTGTACAGACAGAGTCTCACTCTATTGCCCTTGGTAAGAGTGCTGTGGAGTCACAGCTCTCTGCAACCACCAGCTCTTGGGCTTAGGCGATTCTCTTGCCTCAGCCTCCCAAGTAGCTAGGACTACAGGCGCCCGCCACAACGCCCAGCTAATTTTTGATGCAGTTCGGCTGGGGCCGGGTTTGAACCCACCACCCCCTCGGTATATGGGGCCGGCGCCCTACTCGCTGAGCCACAGGTGCCGCCCTATTTTATTTTTCTTTCTTTCTCTTTTTTTTAGAGACAGAGTCTCACTTTATCACCCTTGGTAGAGTGCGGTGGCGTCACGCAGCTCACAGCAACCTTCAGCTCCTGGGCTTAGACAATTCTCTTGCCTCAGCCTCCCGAGTAGCTGGGGACTACAGGTGCCCGCCACAATGCCTGGCTATCCATTTTTATCTAAAAAATAGATAGCCAGGCGCCTGTGTTGATAAAAATGTGTTGCTCAAGTTGGTTTCAAACTCCTGGGCTCAAATAAACCTCCCAACTTAGATTCCGGAGTAGCTGTTCCTATCTGAGTGAGCCAACACACCCAGCCAATACTCTGTTCTTTCTTAACATGCCAGCATAGGTCCCTAGAGCAAAAAGCAAGCAAGGATTCCTCTCAAATGCATGTTTAAAAAAAGAAAGTACCCTGGGATGGCACCTGTGGCTCAGTGCGTAGGGCATTGGCCCCATATACCAAGGGTGGCGGGTTCAAACCCGGCCCCAGCCAAACCACAACAAAAAAACAGCTGGGCATTGTGGTAGGCGCCTGCAGTCCCAGCTACTTGGGAGGCTGAGGCAAGAGAATTGCCTAAGCCCAGGAGTTGGAGGTTGCTGTGAGCTGTGTGATGCCACGGCACTCTACTGAGGGGCGAGAAAGTGAGACTCTTGTCTCTACAAAAAAAAAAGAAGAAAGTACCCTGGCCCAGCACAGTGGCTCACGCCTATAATCCTAGCACTTTGGGTAGATTGTCTGAGCTCATAAGTTTGAAACCAGCCTGAGCCAGAGCAAGACCTCATCTCTAAAAATAGGTAGGTGGTGTGGCAGGCACCTATAGTCCCAGCTACTCGGAAAGCTGAGGCAAGAGAATCACTTGAGCCCAAGAGTTAAAGGTTGCTGTGAGCTATGAGGCCACAGCACTTTACCGGGGGTGATAAAGTGACACTCTGTCTCAAAAGAAAAGAAAAGAAAAGAAATACCCTCAGACTAAATTACCAAACAAGATAGTAGTGTTTATGTTAGTCCAGGAAGCTGAATTTAGGGGTAGATCTAAGTTTTGTATGTCCTGAAGCTTAGATAATTGTAGGGGGCTATCTTTATAAAAAAAGTATAAAATTAAGAAGATTGAAAGCCACCCATGTTGAGGGGCCCTGAACTTAAGCTTTATTTATTTATTTATTTATTTTTTGAGACAGAGTCTTACTATATCGTCCTGGGTAGAGTGCTGTGGCATCATAGCTCACAGCAACCTCAAACTCTTGGGCTTAAGCAATTCTCTTGCTTCAGCCTCCCAAGTAGCTGGGACTACAGGCACCCACCACAACGCCCGGCTTTTTTTTGGTTGTAGTTGTCCTTGTTGTTTGGCAGGCCCAGGCTGGATTTGAACCTGCCAGCTCCAGTGTATGTGGCTAGCGCCCAAGTCACTGAGCTACCGGCATTGAGCCTTAAGTTTTAAAAACTTTTTTTTTTCCTTTTTTAGAGACAGAGTCTCAGTTTATTGCCCTTGGTAGAGAGCTGTGGCGTCACAGCTCACAGCAACCTCCAGCTCTTGGGCTTAGGTGATTCTCTTGCTTCAGCCTCCTGAGTAGCTGGGACTATAGGCGCCCTCCACAATGCCCGGCTATTTTTTTGTTGCAGTTTGACCGGTGTTGGGTTCGAACCTGCCACCCTTGGGACGTGAGGCCGGTGCCCTACTCACGCTGTGAGAGGCGCTGCCCTAAAAGCTTTTTTAACTTCAAGATGAATATACTTCTGCTGTGTGAAGCAGAATGATCAAGGGGAGACCTGAACTCAAACCCTGTGTGTTAGTACCATTGGAATTTGGGGCAATTTACATTTTTTGTCTGTGAGGCTCCATTGTGTACTTAGATAACAGGGACGATGCCAATCTTTCTGGACTGTCAATAAAGACTAAATGAGAGAATATGTGTGAAAGTGCCTAGAACAGTGGCCTAACTGCTGATACTAAAGGCCTTATGTGGTGCTGAGCTGTGGTGGTAGGTATGATTGTTGATGAAAGGTGAAAATTTTTCTGGCCACTATAGTTTCTTGGAGACCAAGAAAAATATCTTTAACTCAACGTAACTTAAACATATCAAATACCTGCTGAGTGGGCTGAGAGCACCTACTGTTTTGTTTTTTTTTTTGAGACAGAACTTCAAGCTGTCACCCTAGATAGAGTGCTGTGGCATCATAGCTCACAGCAACCTCTAATTCCTGGGCTCAAGCGAGTCTCTTGCCTCCGTCTCCCAAGTAGCTGGGACTACAGGCGCCTGCCACAATGCCCAGCCGTTTTTTGGTTGCAGCCAGCTTTGTTGTTTGGCGGGCCCGAGCTGGATTCGAACCTGCCAGCTCAGGTGTATGTGGCTGGCGCCTTAGCCTGTTGAGCCACAGGCGCTGAGCCAGCACCTACATTTTTATCTATATTCAGGAGATTGCATCGTTCTGTCTTCAGGAAGCTTACAATCCAATGGTGCTGGGTCTGGATTATAATCACTGTCAGAATCGGGAGAACAATACCTCTTAGAGCAACTAGAGCGACTGGAAGAAAGGCCTGTAGACAGAGTGAGTAGAAGGGGGAGCAGCCATCTCTTTTCTCTGTCAAAGCCTGAGATCAACTGTGGAAGGCTCCGAGCTGAAGTCAAACCTAGAGGCGACCCAGTCTTACCCTCTTATTTTACATATGAAAAACTAAGGCCTAGACACATGAAATGCATTGTCCATAGGTATGTGCCTGATCAGGGTCATATCTTAGACTAGAATGTTGGAGTTCTACCTCTAAGTTATACATTTTTTCATCACACTGAAATTTTGTTCCCATCTCATTTTCCATTTATTCCCTATGCCCTGGCCTTTTTTTTTAATCTCTCCATTGGCCACCTTGCAGAATTCCATGAAAAGCCACCAACATCAGGCTACTGGACCTTCCTCAGGCTTCTGCTGATTTGTCTACTAGCGTGTAGGTAGAGTTCTCTCAATCACTGAATTTCTTGATTGGTGGAAACTGAGAATTCAGTTGGGGATGCAGAGCCACTGTTGAAACAAACACAGCACTAGCCAGTCAACAGGAATGCCAGACCCAGGAGGAAGTTTCGGACATCACAGCTTGACTGGGATGTTAAGAACCTGGAGCGCTTCCAGAGGACAGCAGTGAAAACAGTGGGTGGGGCGAGAAGTAAGAGCTCTTAGGAAAGATAAAAGAGCTAGGGATTATTTATCTTGGAGAAGAGAAGGCTGAGGCTGGCTTTGAAAAAGAGTTTGAAATCTAAGACCAGCTGTAGCACATCTTCCCTGAGACTAGAATGAGGAATTAGCTAACAGCAGCAAGAGGATTTAGGCTACAGAGGTTTTCAAATTTAACTCTCTGTTAGAGACATCCAGGGAGCTTTTTAAGAAATCTTGATGTTCAAGCTGGACCCTGGAACAATTAAATTAGAATATTTAGGATGGAGAGCCAAACATCAGTAATTTCTTTAATGTTTCCCAGGTGATTTAAAAGGGTAGCCAAGATGGAGAACCACTGGGCTCAGGGTGAAGATGAACAGTCTTCGTTGAGGATTACATGATTTGGGAAGGGACCATGAGTGGGAGATGCATCTTGTACTTGGAAATTGTTTGAGTATGTGGTAGACGCTTAGCTTCCTGGGGTATTTAGGATAGAGTTTCCTTTAGAGGCAGCGTTTGGTGTGACGGCCTTCTTCAGATGTGGTAGTTTTCAGCCCTATTGTACATCAGGATCACATTTGGAGCTTTCAAAACATAGATATCTGGACCCCACCCCAGAGATACTGAATCAAAATCTCTTAGGTAGGGTGCAGACCATCAGCTTATATGTATATAGAGCAAGATAGATATATAGCTATATGCAAGGCCTGACCATTAAGTTCATGAACTCATCCTAGAGAAAGTGCTACATCTCTCACTGCTGAATAGCACCATGGTCACCTTTGAAGCACACTCCTTGGGAAGCTATGCCCTGATGCCAGTGCCTAGTCCACCTTTCAAAGCAATTTTGGAACTTTTTTTCTGGAATGGCCATCAAAGCTGTCATTGTATTACCCTTGATGTCCTGAATCATCAAAATGCCTTCCTTTTAATATTTCCTTTATTTTCAGGTAAAGAAAAAAGTCACTGGAGCTAGATCAGGTGAGTAGGGAGGGTGTTCCAATACAGTTATGTGTTTACTGGCTGAAAACTCCCTCATAGACAGTACTGTGTGAGCTGGGTCATTGTTGTAATGAGTCATTGGCTAAGATTTTCAGTTACGATTTTTCTTTTTTTTTTTTTAGAGACAGAGTTTCACTTTGTCGACCTTGGTAGAGTGCTGTAGCGTCACATCTCACAGCAACCTCCAGCTCCTGGGCTTAGGTGATTATCTTGCGTCAGCCTCCCAAGTAGCTAGGACTACAGGCACCAGCCACAATGCCCGGCTATTTTTGTTGTTGTTGTTGTTGTTGCTGCAGTTTGGTCGGGGCCGGGTTCGAACTTACCACCCTTGGTATGTGGGGCCAGCGCCCTACTCACTGAGCCACAGGCACCACCCCAGTTATGATATTTCTAACTGTTTCTCTACTTGGTCTGCTATGCTTCTCATAGCTGGCCAATGATTTTGACACAAAATTTGATGAATTTTTGCTTGTTACTGGTTGCCCTAACTGTTCTTCAGCAGTGACACTTTCTCTCTCCTCAGAAAAATGTTTAATCCATTTGTACACTTCTGTTTTCTTCATGGCATTATCCCCCTAAACTTGGACTAACATGTCCCTGATTTCACTTTCACTCTTACCAGGTTTAACAAGAAATTTATGAATATTTGCTTATTGTTCTAATTCAAGCTGTGACATCCTTGCCATGGCACACAGAAACATGCAACAATAATGAATGCCATTCAGCAAGACTCTGCCACACATCAACATGAACACAACTGTGAGGCACTGATATGCTGAGGTTATGAAACCTTACTGAGTTGTTTGTATAGTGCTGCCAACCTAAGTGCACAGTGGCAAGTTTGAGAACTTAATGGTCTGACCTCATATAAATGTATATAGCTTTATAGGTGATTCTGACCACTGTTAGTGTTGGGAATCACTTCCCCAGGGAAGGATAACATACTCCTAATTTCTTAAGTAAACCGTACCTCTCACAAACATCCATTCTGTGAGAGGCATTGAAAATCCTGACAGCCTTAACTTTGTCTTGAAAAACATTATGAGCTATATACTTGGGAAGAAAGGCACTCTCACCTTATTTCCCTCTTTTCCTAGTGCATACACTTATGTGCTATCCTGATGTTTAAGCCTGACACTGATCAGTGGGCAAATATGTATTAAGCACCTACTGTGTGTTCAGCCCTGTTGGATTCTTTGGAAATAGAGAAAAAAAAGACTTTCCCCCTTAAGGAGTTCTCAAACTCCTGTACTGGAACCCATTAAAGGACAACACAAGAGGGACTGTTAAATTAGATGGTGTAGACAGCCACACCATCAGTGTAGGAGGGCAGCTGGGGTTAAAATTACTAAAGGTACCTTCTTGGACAGTGTGGGGTTTGAGTTGGGTCTTGGAAACAGGATTTGGAAAGAGTGAAAGAAGGGACGCCAGATAAGACAGGATCAAACTGGATATCTTTTGGGGACCATGAGAAAAAGAGTTTGATTGCAGAGGAGGAATATGTTGGAGGGTAGGGGGGAGTCAGATAGGAAGGAAGGGGCAAGATAATCCTGTGCATGGCCATGAGCCGTAATTTAAAACTCTTAATAAAGCAGGCAATCCACTGGAATAGGTGAGATAATGTGAAAAAGAAGGGTCTGCAACACTTTCACAGGGTCAGCCTCTTATAGTCCTTTCCTTCCTAGTCAAAACAAGGTTTCCTCCAGACACCCACTTGATTCTTTGTGATTCCTGATTCAGAAAATTTAAAATTGTAATCTTATGGAAGAATTGGGAGTGAAATTGCCCAATGATGTCGGACTATGCTAGGAGAAAAATATATATATTCTTTAACAGAGGGAGTAGGGGTAAGATATAACAAGAGTGAGATAAGTTGGAATTGGGCTTAGTTTGAAGGATAGAGAATATAGGTGTTTCATGAAAGGACAGTATATGCAAAGTGATCCTAAAAAGCAGAAGGAACTGAGAAACCAGAGAATAAGGCAGACAAATCCGGTGTGTCAGTAGAAGAGGATTTATTGGGGAATAAATCCTAAGGACAGAAGTGTGATCTTGGGCAGCCACAGAACAGTTAGATCTCCGTGCTGTTACCTTGCAGACCCAGGGTTTATATAGTGTAGGAAAAGGGCATATGTGCTCCATAGAGCAAACTTCCTAGAAAAGACAAGAAGGCCAAGTACATACTAGCAGGTAATTTGTGCCATACATCAGGTTGTTTGACTTAAGGGTAGGATTTGTGCTCCGACACAAGCAATAATAGATAAAATGGAAATCTCAGAAGCATTCCCAGCATTCGTCAGAAGGCAACATGGCAGAATTAGCGTCCAAGGTGGAGTTGTATTTTTCTTTTAAGACATTAGACAGTTGGCTCGGCGCCCGTGGCTCAATGGGCTAAGGCGCCAGCCACGTACACCTGAGCTGGCGGGTTCGAATCCAACCCGGGCCTGCCAAACAACAATGACAGCTGCAACCAAAAAATGGCCAGGCGTTGTGGCGGGCGCCTGT
>CAUYRH010131264.1:0-75871 GCA_963574655.1 Perodicticus potto | reverse complement strand
GGGCCCTGTTTTCTTCTAACACAGATATCCTGTACCCTAACACCAGAAAACTGGGATAGAGATTCCATAGGAATGAAGTTTTTTTTTTTTTTTTTTGAGACAGAGCCTCAAGCTGTGACCCTGGATAGAGTGCAGTGGCATCACAGCTCACAGCAACCTCCAATTCCTGGGCTCAAGCGAGTCTCCTGCCTCTGCCTCCACATAGCTGGGACTATAGGCGCCCGCCACAACGCCCGGCCATTTTGTGGTTGCAGCCGTCATTGTTGTTTGGTGAGCCGGGCTGGATACGAACCCGCCAGCTCAGGTGTACGTGCCTGGTGCCTTAGCCACAGGTGCCGAGCCAAGAATAAAGTTTAAAAGACCGGATGATGCTAGTTAATGTGCTTAGAGCCTCCTAAGTGCCAGCCCCTACACTAGGTGCTTCTAAGGAAGTGCTTCAGGACATTTTCAAAACAATGTTCTGAAATATAGTAATCCTCCTCATCCTCGGGGGATAAGTTTGAAGACCCCCAGTGGATACCTGAAATCAAATATAATACCCAATCCTATATATGCTATGTTTTTTCCTAATTAGTAATGGGGGGGGTAATGTAGATGGCACCAAGACTCCAGACAAGGAATGATTCTTTTTCCTCTCTGGAGGTCATAGTGGGTCAGCTCAAGAATTCATTTTGATACTCAGAACAGCATACCATTTAAAACCTATGAATTTTTCCTTTGCCTTTTAAACCTGTCCCCCAGCGGTATTCGTGCGGTGGCAGCCTGCAGAGGAACCAGTGGACTGGAGGGTAGGCAAGGCACCCCCACAGAGGCTCTAGTAGCCAGAGGGTCTGGACAATTGCTGGGAGACACTGGCCTTGGTGTCTCCTTCCCCTCCCACTTAAGACTGAACAGGGAACCCCCATTTCCTATGCCTAGGTCAATTTCATGTAAGTTTTCTAGGCCTCTATTCCATGAATGGACTCTGTCCATTCATTAATACAATCATTTACCTTGCCCCAGCCTAAGGGACTGTATTCATCCATTAATGCACTCAGTCACCTTGCCCCTGCGAAAGGACTGTATCCATTCATTTCCTGGTCTCATATAACTACAAGGAACCCATGCAACTATATATACCCCTGGACAAAGAACCCAGAGAGAGAGATTTTTTTTTTTTGTAGAGACAGAGTCTCACTTTATCACCCTCGATAGAGTGCTGTGGCATCACACAGCTCACAGCAACCTCCAACTCCTGGGCTTAGGCAATTCTCTTGCTTCAGCCTCCCGAGTAGTTGGGACCACAGGCGCCCGCCGCAACACCGGGCTACTTTTCTGTTTTGTAGTTCCGCCGAGGCCGGGTTTGAACCCGCCACCTTTGGTATATGGGGCCAGCACCCTACTCGATGAGCCATAGGAGAGAGAGCTTTTTTCCCCTCGACTTGGGTTTTTTCTCTCTGCCAGAAGCTTTGGTGTTTTTGTATTCTTTTCTGTAAAACAAATCTTGTCTTACCACTGATCTGTGGTCCATGGATTCATTCTTTGAATCACCAAGACCAAGAACCTACTGAAGACGAAATTCCGGTCTCACCACGTTGTATTTATCCAGTCATAGGTTGATGAGCACTTAGGTCAATTCCGATCTTTGCTATTGTGACTAGTGCCGTGATTAACATGAATACTGTGTCTTTTTGATGGATGGTTCCTTTTCCTTCAGGCAGACACCCAGTAGTGGGATTGAAGGATCAAGTGGTAGATCTATTTTTAGTTTTCTGACAAATCTCCATACTGTTTCTACTGAGGTTTTACTAATTTACTTTTCTACCAACATTGTATAAGCATTCCCTTTTCTCTGAACCCGCACCAATATCTACCTTTTTTTTTTTTTAATTTTTTAATAATGGCCATTCTGACTGTAAATGGTATCTTATTGTGGTTTAGTTTCTATTTCTCTGATGATTAGTGAAGTTGACCATTGTTTCATGTTTATTGGTCATTTGTATGCCTTCTTTTGAAAAATGTCTGTTCATATCATTTGCTCCCTTTTTAATGTTTTTGTTTCTTGTTGAGTTGTAAAACTTAGGCATAATTTATTTCTGGACAGAAATCTTGTAAAGCAAAACCATAGAGAAGGGGGAACCATTGGAGGTCCAATTACCATGACCATTTTGCACAAGGAGAAACTGAAGCTCACAGAGGTTAAAACCGTGCCTCAGCTGGCATAGCTGAGCAGGTGGTGGAGTGGGGCTTTGAATCCAGGCTCTGAAGCCCTTCTCCAAACCACTGTGGGGTGTTGCCTGCTGCAGGCTCACAGCCTTGGCTCCTGCAAAAGCTTCTTGCCCTGGAAGGTCCCAGTGAGGAAACAGCAACCAATGTTTGGAATTTTTTCTAGGTAAAATTTTTTTTCAAATAGGACTTATACTGGGAGTAAGATTGCAAGATAAGCTATAAGACACCCAGTTAAATTTGGTGTTCAGATACAATGAATTGGTTTTTACTTTGTGTCCTGTGCAGTATTGAGGACTTGCCTATACTAAAAAAAAGTTATTCATTGTTTAACTGCAGTTCACCTTGTTCAGTATCCTGTATTTTATCTGCCCTCTTTCTGACTCACTTACCGGTTGAACGCTGAGAGTTTCGGATGCTGCTCTGTATTTTTTTTTTTTATTAAATCCTAGCTGTGCACATTAGTGCAATCAAGGGGTACAATGTTCTGGTTTCATATACAATCTGAACTATTTTCATCAAACTGATTAACATAGCCTTCATGGCATTTTCTTAGTTGCTGCTCTGTATTTTGGATGGGGGCTGTCCTCAGTGTGGGACCCCATCAAACCAGGAGAAAAATAAAATGAGGTCGCCCAAGTAACGATGCAATACATAGGTGCTTATTAGTTAATTAAAGTGCACGAGTTGCTGTGTTCTGACAGCACTTGCTGCGCTTTGCTGCCATAACTCACAGGAGCACCGGAGGGGATGGCAGGGCGGGACCCGGATCCTCTTATTTGCTGCCAAGATTTTGGGCTACCAGTTACTCTTGTCAATCTTTGGCTTAATCATTTAGCAGTTGTAAAGAACTCATTAAAAACACCGAAGTTTATTGGAAACACCTCCTGTTCGGAGGCAGGCCAGACCCAGAGCCCTTGCACCCACTTGTCCTGTCTGAGCCCCATTACAAAACTGCTGACATTAATTACACCACTAGGGCTGGGGAAAGAGGTGGGGTGAGTGGTGAGTGGGAAGAGGGGCAGAGGAGAGACCCTGAAAGCTCCAGGACCAGGTTTTCAGATGGCCAACACCGTGTGCCCAGCCCCCGCCCGGACCCCCACCCAACTGGATTCAGGTTCCACCCAGCCCCTCACCCCCTAGAGGCTGGCCTGCCCCCTCTGAGCACTCCAGGCACCTCCTGCCTCCCTCAGGCCGGGCCTCCGTGGGCACGGTGGGCTGGTCTCACTTTTCTGAGTACACATTGTTGGATATTCTAACAGCTTGAATAAATATCAACACAAATAAGAAAATCCACCACCTAGCCTGCCTTCCTTTTCTGCGTGCTCTTCCAGCCACAGGGTCATCCCCCAGCCTCTCTGGAGCTGTAGGGCCCCGGTGAGGTGCTGGGCCTACTGTGATTGCTCCGGTGACACACAGCGACAAGCCCCTCTCCAGGGACGGGGCGCAGAAGAGAACCGGCTGCCTCTTCACTGGCCTCGCCTTGGTGGGGGGATGTAGCTCTCAGCTCCTCTGGCGGCCAGGCATTTTCATCTGATCCACTCCTGAGCCTCCAGAACGTGTGTGTGTTGGAGGGGCTGTTTCTTTAGGCCGATTGTCCAGGTGTGGGATTACTGAGTGAAGATGACAGCGTAGGTGGGGCCTCTCCCAGGCCACCATCCTCTCACCTGGGGCCTCCCCGGGCCCCTGCGCTGCCTGTTCTCCAGTCGGCGGCCAGGGGGCGCTGCTGGAACCCGAGTCGGACCAGGTCGCTCCAGCCCGGTGGTGGATTCCTCTCGCTCAGGGTGACAGCAAGGTCACAGCAGTGACTTTGACCCTGGAGCTGGGTCGTCCTCTGTGGTGGGGGCCGTCCTGGGCAATGTCAGGTGTTCAGCAGAGTCGCTGGTCTCGACCCTCCCAATGCCAGTAGCCCCACCCTAGTTGTGACAATCAAAAATCATCTCCGCGTGCGTTCCTCACGGGCCAAATGGCACCCCCGTCCAAGTGGAGAACACAAATGAGGCCAGGCCTCACCCCTCCCCTCACACTGTCTGGGTGCCGTTCCCCACACCTGCCTGGCCCAGCCTCACCTGGAGTCGTCCCCGGCAGTGATGCCTGGCGGGGCCACCCTGCTTAAAATGCCACCTCCCCCACTGCGGCGTCTTCACCACACTTTGTTGCTTTGTGTCTAACAAGCTCCTCATCTGAGGTGCATTTTTACTGATTTATGAAGTAACAGAACGTTGAGTCTCTCCCTGAGGAGGAATTTGGGTTCGTTTTCTTTTCTTTCTTTCTTTTTTTTTTTCCCCAGGCACCTGCCACAAAGCCCGGCTATTTTTTTGTTGCAGTTTGGCCAGGGCCAGGTTTGAACCCACCACCCTCGGTATATGGGGCCAGCGCCCTACCCACCGAGCCGCAGGCGCCACCTGGGTCTGTTTTCTTCATGGCTGTGTCACCTGTGTCCAGCCCAGGACATAGCCTGGCACCTAAGAGGTGCTCACACTTGGCTGGAGGAAACCAGGAAGGATGTCCTTGGATCCTGGGATCAGAAACACGGTCATGGGTCCCATGTGCCCTCCCTCTGAGTGGACAGAGGGAGCAGCGAGGAGGGCCCGGCCTCTTGGAGAGAAGGTTTTGCTCTCGGGCACTTGGTGGCTTTGGGGATGCAGGGGTCACTTGGACAGGACCCCTGCTGAGTGAGAGGTGCCTGGAAGGGGAGGGTGCTGCCAGGAGTGCGCTTTCAGCCTGTGGGACCAACAATTTCTCTAAGAAGGCCTTGAGGGAGCCTCTTCCCATGCGGAGGAAGAGAAGACCTGAGCTGGGTGGGTTGGATTTAAATGGAGACGGGCTCTGGGCAGGGGCTCACCTCCCACTGACACATCCAGGACCGTGGAGAATGCAGCTCAGTGCAAGCTTCATGAAGTGACCTGTGCCCAGCAGGGCAATGCCCAGTGACCTGCATTCCAAAGGCTGGAGGGTAGAAGGTTGGGCAGGACGGACAAATCCCTCTGGAGCCTCCTCCCTTCCAACCAGGGTCTCTGAACAGGCCCCGGGCTTTGTTCTGGGCCTCTCCAGTTACCCACTTCTGAGGGGTCTCTGTGGTGTGTCCTTCTGCTCTCTGCCAACATCCCTAGTCCAGAAGGAGAAGTGAGGAGGGAAGGTGCCCTGCGCCCCCTGGCTGGTTGCTTTCACCCCTCCCTAAATTCTCCCAGCAGCACCAGGAGGGGTTGCTCTCAGGAGCCCCATCTCACACCTGAGGATGCTGAAGACCAGAGAGGTGAAGTCACCTGTCCAAGGTCACACAGCTGCTCAGGAGAGGAACAGGTATTCCAAGCCACTTCATTTCCTTCCCTGAGGATATCCCCTCCTCTGCTACTCACCAGCCCCATTCTCTGTACCTAGATAAAGACAAGGCCCCACAGAGCCTTCAGGCCCTTGCTACTGAAGTGTGGATGAGGACTGCTAGCACTGACCTCCCCTGGGAGCTTGTCAGAAATGCAGATTCTCTGGTGCCATCTCAGATCTACTGAAGCAGCATCTGCATTTTAATAAGACGCTTCCTCATCGTCAGACTTCACTGTACATGTGGATTGTCCCCACAGGTCCGGAGTGGACTCTGCGATTCCACATTTCCAACACGCTTTCTAGGAGAAGCAAAGTCCTCCATCCATGGACCATTAATAGCAAAGCTTTCTCCATGGGGTCTTTCTTTCCCTGGCAGAGGACGACACCAACAGACAGAGAGCAGGAAGGAAGGCTGATGAGATGCTAGTGGCAAGTCTGCATCAGGGCTTCTTGAACTTGAGCCTGTACCTGAACTACCTGCAGGGCTTGGTAAAGCACAGAATGCTGGGGTGGGGGGCGGCCCAAGAATCTGCATTTCTAACAAGTTCCCGGGTGAGGCTCACGCTAAGCTCCAGCTCTGCAGATGAGCGGCCTGTGAACTGCGGTGTGCGGAGGTGTGGCTCCTACAGTGCTCTCACAGTGTTCTGCCTCAGGGTGGCCAGAGGCTCGATTCGATGAGGCTCTGGTCCTGCCCATACCCTCCCTGGAGCCTCATCTAGGGATCCTCGGACGATGGTCCAAATTGGGTGACATGAATGACTGCCCCATGGCCTCTGCTCAACTGGTCCAGTGCTCCAAATTCATCCAGAAGATCCACCACTGTCTCCCTGCAGCAAGCATACCTCTGTCTAGTGGACAGAGGCCCTGGGGAGCTTGGGGTCCAGATAGCATGTGGTGCCCCCACCCCCGGGTGCAGCTGGGAAGAAGAGGGTGCAGGAAGCTGGTGGGGGCTTCTGGTGGGCAAGCTTCAAGGTGGCCAGGAATCCCCTCCTGTATTTGTTTATTTGCAGCTTCTGCCCTTTTTGTGCCATCCAAGCCAGCTTCAGAATGACTGCCCCAACCGTTTTCACTCTGAAAATTAGAGCCTCAGCATTACTGTGAAATGCATGACGTGGAAAAGTAAAATTCAACTTGAAATTCTTTTGCGTCATCATAAGAAATTGTAATGTCACTAAAAAGAAACTTTGGATTCTTTCAATGTAATTTTACCAGTTCTTTTTTGTTCCTTCTTTGAATATTGTTTTAAAAATGATTTTTAAAATTCTGTTACTGGGCGGCTCTGGTAGCTGGGCGGGTGGGGTGCTGGCCACATACACTGAGGCTAGCGGGTTCTCAAACCCAGCGCTGGCCAGCTGAACAACAATGACAACTGCAACAACAACAGAAAAAACAGCTGGGCGTTGTGATGGGCGTCGTGACAGGCACCTGTAGTCCCAGCTACTTGGGAGGCTGAGACAGGAGAATTGCTTAAGCCCAAGAGTTGGAGGTTGCTGTGAGCTATGACGCCACATCACTCTACCAAGGGTGACATAGTGAGACTCTGTCTCAAAAAAACCTTCTGTTCCTTATTTATGTTATTTACTCAAAATTTCTTATACATAGTGTCAATGAAGAATTTGAAGATATCCCCAGCAAAATTGTGGCTCACACATGGCATGCTGACGTGTAAAGCATAGAATCTAGCTTAAGCTAGGTACATTTATGGAAGCAAGTTCAAGTTGTTTTTCTTTTTAAGGTGACAAGATGTTATTTGGAAGTTTTAAATAAAACTCAGTATTAACTATACCCCATAATCCTCTGTATTTTGTCCTCTTTACCATAATTATAGTATTATAAACGTTATGGAATTTTTCACCAAGCCCCACATAGATGCCCCCACTACCATCTGTCTGGCCAGGTCCAGGAACTTGCTATTTTTCCATACCAGCTGTGCAGGCAGCAGGTGAGCAGAGCTGCCTAGAGAATAGAAGCCGGAGTCTTGGTATCTAACACGGGGCTTGGCATGTGGTAAGGACTCAAGAGATGGAAACGAGGTTCTTTGCTACAGGAGTTCATATTCTCCTGACCCCCCATTAACTCACTTCTTCCTCCCATCAGTCCTGTAAGGTAGGTAATAGTAACATCCTAATTCATAAAGAAACTGGTGCTCAGAGAGGTTAAGTGATTTACCCAAGGTCACACAGCAGGACCTGGGGTTTGAAGCACTTGCTCATCTTACTGTCTCAAGAAGGGTAATGAAGGTGAGGATCCCAAGTGCCTGCTGTTCACAGCGTTTTCTGAAAGGCCCCAGTGAGCTCTGGGTCTTAGCCGGGGAGGGCAGGTCGTGTCCCATGAACCTGGAGGCCAAAGTCACGTGCTGGGGCATGAGCACAACACGTGTCTAATGCTCTGCAGCCAGCTGTCTCAGCCCTGTGATTTCCTTTCATCCCAGGAAACCTGGCATTATTCACTTGAGATAAAAATCAGCCATTCAACCCGTTCCAAGTCGCAGCTGGCTGAATCCCGGGACAGCTCTTCAGGTTTGGGGCTGAGTTTATGGCCCCAATCAGCAGGAGTGGAGTCTAGGCCGACCGCCTGGTGAGGAAACTCGAGACATGCGTTTTGCAAGCGAGCAACTTGCATCTTTCTGGGAATGGAGGTCAGCGTCCCCAGATATCTTTTAGTGTGCTAGTGTTGTCTTGTTTTTGTGTTAGACATTGATAGAGAGCACTGTGACGGTTTATTATGTTTTAATTTTTTTTATTTTGGTTTTGTTTTGTCTTTGTATTATGGTTTTATGCCACCAAAGTTTTGTCTGGCAGCTACAAAATAGGTGCAGATGTTTCAGACAGAGCCAAAATTTCCTTTCTACTTTCCTCAGGTAGACTTTTGGACCATTCCTATGATACAATGAAGTATTGAACTTGAGAGAGATTCCTAAACTCTTTCTCTTTATCTCCAACCACCCTGGGAATGCCAATTAGCTCTAAGAGCATCAACACAAAAATAACAGGAGATTCATATTTAATTAATTTTAACTTTAAAATAGTTGCATTCTCTGAAGACTCAGATTGTCTGAAAAATCAGTCCTTAGGCCATGTGCAGAACTGTGGGCACAAATTGTGGGCAGAAACCCCCAGGGGATGGTATGCGGTGGTAAAAAGCTAGAAATAACCTAAATGGCCAACAAAGAGGGATGGTTAAGTGCTGGCACAACCACAGGAAGGAAAAGGCTCTTGGGCAACCACAGAGTAATTGTTTTCCAATGGAATAAAATGACATGGGAAAATTCTCACAGCTTAAAATTAAATGATTAAAAACTGCATTCGGAACTGGTAATGAAGGGAGCTTATACAATTAGATCTTGAATTTGGGGTGGGGAGTTGCGTTAGAGAGTGGAAGGAAATCTTTATAATAGTCTCTGGGTAGTGGAATTTTGATTTTCCTTTTTGTGTTTCTATTTTCCAAATTTTCTACTTTAATAACCTTCAACTTCAGACAACAATTGGGAACAAAACTTCTATTTAAAAAGAGTATCTCTGGGTAGTAGGAATCTGTGGGTTTTTTCCTCTTTCTCTTTTATTGACCTTAATTTCCGACATAAGCATACTACTCTTACAAAGAATAAATGTATTATTACTTTTATTTTCAGGGGAAAGAATAGAATGTATATCTATAATACATGGTGTGTTGGGGGTACGTTTTTGACGTCATAAAATGTGTAGTATTAAAGCAACACAACTTGGGAAGAAATTTAAGACAAAATGGCAGGCACACACAAGATTGCTTTGAAACCATTGGCGCATTCGTAACCAGGCTCCTGAAAGACAGTAAAACACAGTGCACAAAATGCAAAAGGCCAACTGGGAGAAAAGATTCATCTGCTTACATTTGCAAAAGCAAGATTTTATTTTTTCATGCTTAAAGACATTTCCTTCCTATCAGTTGAAGCTGGAACAAGCTGTGATTATTCTCAAGGTGTCCTGGCATTTTACTAATATTCTCCTAGAGCCCGTTTTCTTTCATCTGGATTGTTTTGCCCCTTTGTTCTTCGACTGGGGCATCATGTGGGTGGTTGGATGTGGCCTGCCCCCCCTTAAAGGCTCCCCACCTGCAAGCCCCTAATGTGCTCCTGTTCTGAAGCTACACATGAGCGGCATTTTCTTCTTTAGCCCTCGCAGTGACATTGTGATGAAAGGGGCTATTTATAATTTTTATTCACATTTTACAGAATGGGAAACTGAGGCTTTGAGGGGTTAAAGGAAATGGTGCAAGTGCCTCCAACCAACATTCAGATGTAAAACTGCCTTCATCCAACCCTTTGATAAAATTCCACAAACCAGAGTAAAGCCTTTGATAGGCATTTGCCTCAGAAATGGGCTAAAACTCTATGATGTTGAGAAACAAGGGGTGCTGGGTATGTTTGGCTTGGCTGAGCGTGGAAAACAGGGAGTGCAGCAGTCAAATGGAGGACTGTCCCTGCCCACTACCTAGGTGGCCAAGTGGCCTTTGGTGGGGCACAGCTTAGCTCTGCAGCGGGAAGCTGCCTGGAAGCCACCGCAGCCTCTCTGAGTAAGACCAACTTCAGCAGCCTCCAGGTGCCCCAGCAGGTGAAGGGGGCCCAGTAGGCGGAACAGAGCTGCATTCCCAGCTTGGGGTTGGCCCCGCAAAAAGCTATAAATCCAGTGATTACAACACAGGAGCTTCTGAAATGCAGCCCAGTAATAAACAACCACTCAATCATTTTTATTATTTTTTTCTTTCTGAAACTAATCAGTTCAGTATGAGTCACCTTCTAGAAGCTGAGACCATTTCCCTGGAAGTAACAGAGCT
Organism: Perodicticus potto; assembly: GCA_963574655.1. Taxonomy (NCBI): domain Eukaryota; kingdom Metazoa; phylum Chordata; class Mammalia; order Primates; family Lorisidae; genus Perodicticus; species Perodicticus potto. The sequence continues at coordinate 65,530 of CAUYRH010131264.1, read as the reverse complement.
CTGAATTATATCCATGGACCCATCTCAAAGATGACTCCAGGGTTCCAGAAGATTCAAGGAAACTAGTCGCTACCCAACCAGTCAGACCTTTGCTGGAGCTTGCTGGGGGTACCACTGTGGCAGGATTGCCAGACAAAACATAACACAAACCATAAGACCTACTTACACTAAAAATTCAAATTTAACTGAGCATCCTGTTTGTTTGTTTGTTTTAAATCTGGCAGCCCTACCTACAAACCATTCTTGTTCTTCGAGCAAAGGCAAACACCCAACAAAATGCTGTAAGAGAGAAGGGAGACTTTTCCAAAACTGAATCTGATCCTATCACTGCCTTGCTTAAAATTCTTTAATGATTTCTTGTGGCTCTTAGCAATGGTTTGCAAACTCTGAGTGTGCATCAGATTGATGTGTTGGAAGTCTTCTTAAACCTTCTGGGCCCCACCCCTAGAGTGACTGATTCAGAAGGTCTAGGGTGAAATTCAAGGCTTTGCCTTTCTAATGAATTCCCAGAGGATGATGGTCATGCAGGTCCTGGGTCTATACTTTGAGAACCATGTTCTTAAACACACAGACCAAACCCTCCACCATCCTCCACCACGCCTCACGTGGCCCTTCCTGGCAGCTCCTGCCAACCCCTCCAGCCAGGTGCACGCTACTCTCCCTCCCTCAAAGGAGGATGCTCCATGTTCCATCTTGCACTTTGCCCCACCCATCCCTTTACCTTAATTGTCCCCAAACTATCAATGTGGAAATTGAGATTTGGAGGACTTAAGTTCTGATCCAAAGCCAAACTGATAATAAGAGATAGACTCAGAGATTTAAAATTTCATCTGCATATCTCTAAAGCCCACCTCCTTTCCCCCATGCCTCACTCCCTCTCCACCCTGGAAGTATTAACGGCCATTTTGAGCCCTTCTTGAATGTTGGGTTTTGTAAGATTGCCACTTGATAGATATTTATTTTTCCTCAAATCAAGCCCTTGAGATTGAGTACTTTGGGATTTGCAAAAAAAGTTCAAGTTGTCCAAGGGACTTGTGTGCCTTATGTAGACTTCCCTGGGCTTTCTTGATTCTCAGCTTAGGTTTTACATTGGCTATTTCCAATCTAATCATCCACCCACCTACCTATCCATCCATCCACCCCTGCACCCACCCATTGACCCATCCACCTGCCCATCCACCAATCCAGCCATCATCCATTCAGCCATCCACCCACCATCCTTCAAGATCCTGTAAACTTAGCTCACATCTCTTCTCAGTGTTTCAGCATTTGTCTGAACTCTAGTGTTTGTCTCCCCAGCTCTAAACACACACACACACACACACACACACACACAGAGTCTAGAGAGAGAGCACTGACACTTAAAGTTGCCATGGAAACTGAAAACCTGTTCTCAGAATCCTTCCCTGATGGTAGGATGACATCAACTTCCTGTCCTCTTCTTGAAAATAATTTCGGCTCTTGTTGTCTGCCAGTGAAGATGGAGCAAGAACCTGTGCCCAAGTGGATGAAGAGAGCATAGGTTGTTGAGTTTAGAAGTCCAAGAGACATATTCTGTGCCTTAAGTAATCTTCCTTGGGCTTTCTTTGTTCTCAGAAGTTCAGGTTTTACACTGGCTCTTTCCAATCCATCCATCTACCCATTCATTCCCCCCCCATCCACCCAACTATCTATCCATCTGCCCATCCATCCACTCATCCATCCATTCACCCATCCATTCACCCATCCATTCACCCATTCCTGCATCCATTTATTCATCCACTCATCCATCCATCCACCCATCCATTCACCCATCCCTGCATCCATTTATCCATCCACCCATCCATCCACTCATCCATCCAACCACCTATCCATTCACCCATTCCTGCATCCATCTATCCATCCACTCATCCATCCATCCAGCCATCTATTCACCCATCCCTCCATCCATCCATCTATCCATCCACTCATCCATCCATTCACTCATCCACCCATCCATTCACCCATCCCTGCATCCATCTATCCATCCACCTATCCATCCATTCACCCATTCACCCATCCATCCATCTACCCATCTACCCATCTACTTCTCCATCCATTTACTTAGTATATATTCACCAAGCATGTCAGGCATACTTGTAAGGCTTTGGCTCTAATGATGAACAGAAACAGATATGACCTCTGGCCATCTGGCCCCAGCAACCTTACCATCTAGTGAGACATGACACAATTGCTTGGCCTGTGCTCAGGACCATCATGAAGGACAGAGTGTTGTGAGGTATGTGTTGGAGTCATCTTCAAGCTGGTGGATTCCAAAGGAAACCCAGTTTGAGGTGAAATCGGCAGTTATTTGGCACTCAGCCAGGTGCACGAGGGGCAAGTGCATTTCAAGTAAGCTCACGGAACAAACCAAGCCCCACTCAGCCATGGAAAGAGATACCTGCTGCCTCTTTAGCCTGGAACACTCCCCTCCCCTGTTGTGCAGAGTGGCTCATTGTCACTATTCAGTTGTCAGCCTGATGCTAACCTGGGGGGACTTCTCTGGCCACCCTATCCAAAGTAGTCCCTTGGCAGCTAATGAGTTATTTCAGGCAATTGTTCATGCAACACATTTTTATCAGGTGCCTGCTCTGTGCCAGGCATGGGGGGAAAGCAGTGAGCATACTCCTGTCACCTGCCCCTGGAGCCAATGTACCACCAACATTTCTAACACTCACCAACTTGGCCCTTATGTCTAACACTCGCCACGCTTTGCCCTCATGTTGGTCATTTATGTCTCTGCTTGTCCCCTCTACTCCACTGCAAGTTATTGGAGGGCAGGGATCTTCCTACCTTGTTCCCTCCCCATCCTCAGAGCCTGGCACACAGTGGGAGCTCAAGAGTGAATGAATGAATGAGGTACTGTGACCCTCCAGACAAGTAGCCCTCTTGGGCATGATTTCTGCCCTCCAGGAGACATTTTTGATTGTCATAAATGGCAGGCTACTACTGATGACCAGCTATTAGGGACCAATCACTGCTAAATATCCTGCTATGTCTAAGACAGCCCCTGACCACAGAGAATGCTCCAGCCCCAATGTGAAAACTATAAAGATGGAGAAATCCAGCCCCGGGGCCTCTCTGGTTACAGGTTTTTGCAACCTGCTTCCACCTTGCTCCGTGGAGGGTTAGGCTGATGGGCCTCCTCCTCTGTTCCCAAGGCTAAAGCTGCCTGTTGTTTTCAAGCTCTCAAGGGAGAAGAGTCCTAACTTGCTGGGAGCTTTGAGTGGGTGCCAAAGGAGTAATCCCTCGTGGTGGATGCAGTGAGCGCCTGGGGAGAGCTCACCTGGCTTTGTCTGGAGCTGCAGCTACTGCTTCCCTGCCCTGGGGCTCACTCAGGGTGCAGAAGGCCCTCCTGCCCAGCACCATCCCACCACCTGGAGCTCTCCTACACTAGGGACTGTGACAAGGATTCATGTTGTTTACATCTTATTATGACTTTTTATTTCCTGCACAGTGTCTAACTCATCTGTTTTTTCTTCTAGCATCTACCTTGTGCTTGATCAATAGTGCTCATTGGTGATCCACAGACCTCCTCCCCTCATGGGGTGCAATAGGCAGGTGAGGCACATGGTCCTGGGACTTGACCTAGTTAGGGAAGTCCAGGAGGCTCTGTTATGGAAGTGAAGGTGGAGCCGAGAGCAGGTGGCTGGGGCTGAGCAGGGTGGGCACTTTCTGGAGTGACCAGCTTGCACCTGGAGGGTGCCTGAGGCTGTAGGACAGCAGTTCTCACCCTGTGGGTTGCAACCCACAGGAACTGTATTAACGGGCCACAGAATTAGGAAGGTTGAGAACCACTGCCGTAGGAGGAGGCAGGTGGGGCTGGAGTCCAGCAGGAAGCCTGAGGGGCACTTCTTAGGAGGCTGAAGAAGTGGGCAGGGGCGGATTATACAGGGACTTATGGACCATTAAGAGAAGGTTGATTTTTATCCAGGAGTTGGGGGTGTGTCCTCAGCATGAGGAGAAATGCTCCTGGGATTTTGGCACAGCGGGCCCGCTTCATCCATGTTGTTGGTGAGTAGGTCTCCTTGCTGCCCGCATGGAGGGATGGAGAGAAGGCAAGGAGGCCAGTCTGGCAGAGACTGCACAAGTGCCAGCTGAACACTTTGTGGCTTCAGCTTGGAAGGGGAGGACTCAGGGCACTAATTTAAGGTCACCTCTGATGAAAAAATTGAGAGGAGCTGGTGATGGATTGGGCATGGGGATGAGAGGAAGAGGTGCTAACAGTCCCCCTAGGACTCTAGCTTTCTCACCAGGAGAGGCAAAGTTCTCTCCTGAGCTGGGGGCTCAGCCTGAGCCTGCTAAGCCTGGTCGTCAGGTTTAGCAGAGAGCATTGTGAGTCTGGTTTTAGGTAAATCGAGTTAGAGGTGCCTCTGAGCCTCCCAGTAGGCACCTCAGGCAAGCTGAAGGCAGACAGGTCCTCAGCGTGAGAAGCTTACTGGGGACGTGTGTGTCTGTGAGTCATGGTGTAGAGGTGGGACCAGGAACCACAGTCTTGAGTAAGACCCCAAGGCAGAGCACGAGTGAGAGTGATGGAGGCCCTGGGGCCGGGACCTGGACGTCAACTCTGATGCCTCAGTCCAGAAAGGAGACTGGAAAGGGGGAGCCAGGGTGGCAGGCAGGAGACTGGGAGAACCTCAGACCATAAAGTCAAGAAGAAAGTCATTTTCCAAAGAAGAAGGACTTCTGGATGGAGATAGAGTGACCTCCTGTGTTCACCATTTCTCCCTCTGCAGGTCCAACCAAAATGAAAATAGAAGAATGAGATGGCGTATAAGTCCAGAAGGTAAGAAAGGACCAGAATATCCCCACTTCACCTCCACTGCCCTCATCACCCTTTGTCTCCCCAGGAGGTCCCCAGAGTTGCTATTTCCTGAGCACCCCCTCTGCATTTGGACGAGCATTGTACAGGCATTGTCTCCTCTAACCCTTGGTCACCCCAGCATGCAGGTTCCTGAACTTAACAGGTGAGAAAACTGGAGATCAGAGAGGCGAAGGAACCTGCTCTACGTTGCACAGCTACAAGTGGCTGAGCTGGGATTGAAACCCAGGTATTCTTTGCTTCTATTGCTTGTGACTCACTGGTTTTATTGATTATTGAGGTAATATTTCTGCTTCTGTCCCCTGTGGTGTTCAAATTCTCAGATGGGCAAGAACGATTTTGATCTGCCATGGTCACACACACAGTAGCTACCTCATCCCTGTTGGATTAAACTCTCATCCCCCCTCTCCTTTTCCCATTGCCACACCTCAGCTAGCCCCTGCTTCTAAGGCCAGAACTTGATGTTCTTTTCTCCAGGCTTACTTTTTTATCTTGCCCTTGATTCTACTGGGGGAGACGCATAGGACTAACTAACCCCAATTTATCTGCCAGATTTTAAGTTTGAACACTCAGAGCTGGCATTTGTCCATTATTGTGTTTTTACTTCCAGGCATAGGGCCTGACACACACTTCTCTTTATTTATTCTTCAGATATTTACTGAGTAACTCCTATATATAGGCACTACCCCAGATTGGGTACGGACACGGTCCCTCCCTTCACAGACCTGACATCCTAGTGGAGCATGTTAGTTACCTGTTGCTGAATTAAAGAATTATCACAAACTTAGCAACTCAAAACAGCATGCACATATTATCTCTGTGGGCCAGGAAACTGGGCAGGATTTAGTTGGGTCCTCTGGGCTGGGTGTCTCGTGAGGCTTTAGTCGAAATGCCAGCCGGTCTCATCTGAGGGCTCTAGTGAAAATCCACTTCCAAGCTCACTCTGTGGTTGTTGGCAGGATTCAATTTCTTGTGGGTTATTGGACTAGAGTTATCATGTTTTTTTCAAGCTGTTGGCTGGAGGCCACCTCAGTTCCTTGCCACATGAGCCTCTTGGGCAAACTGCTGCCTCAAAGCATACAAGATGAGAAGGCTATGGATAAGTCTTCTAGGGAGACAGAAGTCACAATCTTTTGTCACCTTGTCATGGAAGTGGTATGCCACTGGCTGGAATCGAGTTGGTAGGCAAACTGACGCTTAAAGGGAGGAGTTCTGTCCAGGAATGAGCACCTGGAGGTCAGTCTCCCACAAGGAGGGAGAAGTGAGAGACACAGCCAGCTAATGAGTGAGCAAGAGTGTCCCAGAGAGCGGTGAGCGAGGCAGTGTTTGTGACTGACAGCATCGCCTTCATGAGGACAGAGGCCGGAGTTTCTGCTCTGTACCACCAGTGTGCTGGCTGGGGCCGGGGCATCATTCCTCCCATTTTACAGATAATGTAAGTTTTCCCGGATCTTATAGTAGCAGAGCTAGAGTTTTAACTCACATCGGTCTGACCCCAAAGCCCAAAAAGAAAAGAATTTCTCTGCAAGAAACCTCCTTTTCATATAAAAGAGGAGAGGGAGGCTGCAGGAAACTGATCAAATCATCTTAGGCTCTTTCCTCAGCCATCCTTTTCTCTCTGGGTAACACAAGTTCATCATCTCTCTGGGCCTGGTTTCTCCCTTTCGAATGGCGATCATCCTGTAGCCTAGGTTTAGGGTTAGGGTTAGGGTTAGGGTTAGGGTTAGGTTAGCCTAACAATCCACCACTGGGACCCAACACCTCTGGAGCTGGGTGTTGTTCCTGGACACCTGAGAGGGGTTAGGAGCCTCCGTGCAGGCAGCGCAGCCTCTGCACGCAGTGTTTCCGCTGCACATTTGGTTCCAATTCTCCAAATTCTTTTGCACATTTTGCTTTCATGATGAGATAAAATCGAGCAGATGTAAACTGAGAGCCAAGGGAGCCTGGGAAAATGCCAAAAAAAAAAAAAAAAAAGAGAGAGAGAGAGAGAGAGAAAGAAAAAAAGAAGAAGAGAGTCTGGAGTTACTGGACTGCCTCCCTGAGTCAGCCCCTCGGGGTGTGGGATGTACATGTGTGTGTGTGAGAATGATGGGCTCCCCCTCTCCTGTGAGACAGGGGGTGGACAGTGGGGACTGCCCAGAGTCAGGATGGGAAGGGAGGTTGAACACAACCATGGTATTTCCTAGTCCAGAGTACCCCGAGGTATCAGGGTCCCTGGGACCGACAGTGTTTCCAAAGAGACGAGGTGGGAGCAGGTTAAGACATGGCAGGACGGGCACAGTCCAGGACAGCCGGTGGACAGACCAGCACTGGGAACAGTGCCAGGTCTCCCAGGCTATGCAAACAAAACCAGAAATTTACATTCTTGGGTGCAGTCTTCCAATTTTTAAATGTCAGAAACTGCTAGGGGCCAGACCAAAGGCACTGGCTGGCCCCTTGTGGTCTCCGGGTGGCTGGGCTGCCACCTCAGCGTGGTTCATGCAGACCAGTCGTTACCAGTGGGAGGTAGGGTGTGGTGGGGGTAGATTTTGACCCTTCTCCTTCCCAGGGGACTTGGGGCATGTCTCAAATGTCGCAACTGAGATGTTGCCACTGGCATCTAGCAGGTAGAGCATCCTGCGGTGAAAGGGACGCCCCCCACCAGAGAATGATGCAGCCCCTGAGTCAACAGGGAGGTTGAGAGACCCTGCTGGAGACTAGTGGTGACACAGGTTAAGGACCCCACAGTACGCATGTCCTACCTGGGGAGCTAGGCTGAGTCCTACCCTGTCTCTGAGCCTCAGACTTGCTTGTCTGTAAATCGGGTGATCACGAGTTGCTGAAAGCTGTTTGAGGCCCCGTGAGGCCACGGTCCTGTGTCCCGGTCCTGGGCTTGCAGGCAGTGGAGCTCAGTCAAAGCTATTCTCTCTGCTCCCTTCTGCAGATGTCACTGCAGAAGAACCTGGCTTTATACATCTGCTCCCCTAAAAGGGGATGTTTAAATTAAGGTAAGACATGTCCTATAAATAGTGATTAAACATATTTCAAAGAGTCCTAAGCACTTTAATTCCTTGATTCCAAGATGTCATTAAGTATAACACAGACTTCAATTTAACAACTGCTTCTTGGGGGTGGGGGCCAGGGGAAAATCTCGCGTTAACTGTACTTATTGATTGCAAGGTGCACCTTATGTCTGTCCCAAATTAAACTGAAACTTGCACCTTTGAGCTGGTGTCAGCATGCCACTGAATTCAAAGGAAATACAAACCGAATCCCCACAGCCTTGAAAGCACACATTGATCCCTCATATAAACTTCTTAAGGATTAACAAGGAGGCTGCTCAGTGTACCCAGAGGCAAGACTTCCTGCAACTGTCTAGGGACAGATCTGCCAGCCCAGAAGTTCTCAGGCGGCCAGCGGCTGCTCAGCCTTGCCTTCTCTCTTCTCAGTCTTGGTCTTTCTGTCTGTCTGTCCCTCTCTCTGCCCCCATTCTGACCTCTCTGTGACAGGTTGTTTGTCAAATGTTCTAGTCTGCCCCTACACTTCCCTCCTGAATATAGGGGATACCTGTGACTTTCTGGGTTCACTGAAATGTGGGTGGTGATGTTACCCTCCCTTGCCCACTGTCTACTTTGGCTCTGCCAGTCTTCTGCCCCTTGAACTTGCTCTGCTCCCACTGGCCAGAAGGTCTGTGCACATACTACCCTTCTCCTGGAGTACTTTCTCCTCACCCTGAACCCGGTTTGCACGGCTTCATCCTTCCTAAAGCCAGCTCACAGCACCCCACTACCTATTTCAGCTGTGGCATGAGTGTCACAGGCTGGACCCAACACTCCTGAAGAGGCTCGTCCAGTGGGGTGTGGAGTCCCCATACAGCAGGTGACATAGAAACTACAGATGAAATCCCCAGGAGCTCTCCCCGTAGAGGCCCACATGTCATCTCTCAGGATGGCTGACCCTGCCAGGGTCCACCTGCCCCAGGTTGAGCCCCTCTGAGGAGCTGAGCTCACGAAGGAGTCGGCTGCTTTTAGAGCCTATATTCTGTGAAAAACACACATCAAAACATCAGCGTCTACTTGGAGGGCCCAGGGCACTGAGAGCACTGGAAGGAGGGTCCCCACCTCGTTCTGCTGCGGGGTCTTGGCTGAACCCGTGGAGTGGGGATCCGATCTCTGTCTCAGCAGATGCTTAGGTCGGGTCTCTGTGAGCTGAGCACACAGAGGTTGCCTCTGCCACGCTGCCTTGCAGCTTCTCTCGTGGCTGTCAACTGGCCTTTATTCCCTCGGTTATGAGATGTGATCGATATCATCTCCCCGTTAGTCTGTGAGCTCTGCAGTTCTGGATCCTCAGTTCCTGGCACTGAGCCTGCACATGGTAGATGCTCAATACATGTTGGTTGAGTAAATGAATCATAGCCTGGCTTCAGCTCTCACTGTGAAGAAACAAGGCATACACCAGTGCCCACTCCCAGCAAAGCGGAGCAAGGGGAAGAGAGCCAACCGTCTCCCAAAGACCCTCAAATCAGAAGAACATCCATAAAGTACAATGCAAAGGCGGGTGGAAAACTTGCATGGCTGGCTGGATGGACAGGCAGACAAAGGAAGGCAAGCGTGGGTGAAGGGAAGTAAATTGATTTTATAAACACAGAAGCAGAGGCTGAGTGTCAGGTACAAACAGAGAAATACCCAAAGCTGTCTTCTTAGGCGTAATCCATTAAGGCAAAAAATAATGCAGCTTGCATGTGGTGCCATATAAATGTGTTCCCAGAGAAGGTCACCCAAAGAGTTTCTTTGCAGAAAATTGCTAATCCTGTTGCAATTTCCTGGTTAAAGAAAAGGTTAGACAAACACTCACAGCCACGGGCTCTTTCACTGAGGAGTGGCTTGAAGAGGTCTTCTTTTCTTCTTTCCTTGCTCCCTTGACGTCTGGAAATTCCATCTTGGTTTAATTTAGAAACAAAGTCTTTTGTCCTTTCTCTACTACCCTCTCTTCTCTCTCTTGCCCCCTGTAATTTGTGCCATCTGTCCACATCCAGGGTGGACCCTGCCCTCAGGAAGGGGAATGAGGGGGCCCCCAAGCCTTTGTCTTTCCTCACCTTGCCATTGGGCTGCTGCTTGTCTTGGGAATCTACCCCCGGATACCATCACTGTCCTTCTCTGCTTCTAGAAAAAAGTGCAAAAAATGTCTTTGGGACACCCCTCCCTCATTCTAAGCTTATTACTTTGGGCGTACCTCAAGACTTCAAAGATCGGCTGACCCAATCAATGGTTGAGTCAGCCAGTGAAAACCAGGAACATATGGCGAGACTCTTGCTGAGGCTAACAGCCCCTCTTTTCCACTGGGTGTTGGTGCCCTAGTGAGATCTATAGCTTTGAGACTCCAATCCTAGTATTATTGTTTTAGTCTAAAACAAAGCTGTGTCTGATGCCAGTGGGGGAACTCACATGTTCTTTTTAAGTCAAGACTCTATTGAGTTTTCTATCACTTGCCAACAGTAGCAGACACTGTCGGTTGTTCAGTGAACGTTCGTGTTCCCTCTTCTTTCTAGCTAAGAATTCCCATTGACTTTAGGTTTGTACCCCATGGGACAGGCAACCCTATCCCCAGCCCAGAGGATCCTGACCTGCCTGAGCCAACCATGGCAATCCCATTCTACTAAGCAGAGGTTGGTCCAGGCATGGGCATTCGAGGTAATTCTGGCCAGTGAGAGGTGGAGGGAGGCTGCTTGGAGGCTCCTGGAGACATTCCTTTGCTCTTAAAAAGAGACACAGAAGAGTACAGCCTCATTTGGCCTCGGGAGTAGTATTGGGATGAGACAAAGGCGGTCAAGGCTACAGCCCTCATGGACCATGAAAGGGGCCCTCCCAAGAGGGGCTGAGCCCACACTGCTGCCTACAGCTCTGCAGCCCCTTCATGGCACCCCTGCTGCACGTGGGAGGGCTCTTTTCTCATCTCCCTCTTGTCCTCACCTCTTGGCCTGTATGGGGCAAACCCAGCTTTAAACAGCCTTTTCTTCTCTTCTGCTTTCTCAAGACATATTAAAAAGTGTTTAATTACCCTAAGAAATCCATCATCATTATAGATCAGTGCTGGGATTATAGCAATGCTATATATCTGCACCATCCAGTACCGTAAACCACTCATCACATGTGGCTCCTGAGCACTTGAAATGTAAATAGTGTGACTGAGATAGTAAATTTTTAATTGTATTTAATTTTAATTAATTAGAATCCAAATAACCACATGTGGCTAGTTACTACTGTCTTGGACAGCTCAGAAATAGAACAATTAGGTGATATAAATAAGCATAAAGGGAAAAATACATCATTCCCGTTTCTACCTCCAAGACATGACTTGGTTCACATTCTTGCATGTTTTCTCCTATGCCTATAAATCCACTATGACGTCTGCTTCACAAACACACTTTTTCACTTTTTTCTTTCCCACTTAATATATTGAGGGCATCTTTCCTTCTCAGCAGATACATTTCTGAAGAGCACCAGGGGTCAGGAGGGCTGTCTCTGGAACCAAACACAGTGTCATACCCTGGGCCGGTCAGACTAGCTTCATGACATAGGTTGTCTTTTCCCTTTCTTTATAATTTCTTTTGATGCACAAAAGTTTTTCATTTTGATGAAGTCCAATGTACCTATTTTTCTGTTGTTGCTCATAATTTTGGTGTCATACCTAAGATCTCATTGCCAAGTCCAAGACAGGACACTATTTTATATTGAGAAATATTGCTGGTCTCCCAAGCTGTATTATAAATCCCTTGTGGATAAGGATGGGTGGGTTCCTCATCATCTGAGTCTCTTCAGTGGCCAAGCAGGTAGGGGGGAGAGAGAGAGAGAGAGAGAGAGAGAGAGAGAGAGAGAGAAGATAACTTCTTTCTTTTGTTCGCTTCAGCAAGCTTTTCTAATCCCATTCCCTGGCCTGAGGGGTGGCCCCAAGATTTAGGCTGGCCAATTATAGTAGCCATGTTCCTAGCACCAGTGATTGGCCCAAAGGGTTGTCAGGTAGCCCACAGTGGACCAGTGAGAACTTCTCTGGGACTAACAGATATTTGCCTGAAGAAAGAATTCTGTTTCCATTGGAAGTGGCCAGTTGAGGTGAAACCACGGAAGTCCCATGTGCTGGAGGAAAGAGCCAGGCAGGCCAAGGGCAGCAGAGGTCAGAGACAGTTAGAGAGGCTGGGGTTCAAGAAGCCCCAGCCCCAGACTCAGGGACCATGCTTGAGGAACCCTCTAGTGACAGGAGGCACTTAAGTCCCCTTTTCTTACCAATCATTGGGTGTGGATTTTGATCACTTGCAACTATATCACCCTGACAGGTTCCCCTCTTGCCCTCTTGTCCCTTTTTCTGATTTATCTGTACCAAAATAGATCACAGTCCTCACCCTTCCCAGCTGGACTCTTCTCTGACCCAAAATCCCTCTCCCCAACTCGGATTCCGACTCTGTCTACACTCTCCCTTGCCGCAGCCTGGTTCCGACTCCCTGGACGAAGTGGGCTCTTCTCCTGCCTCTACCCTTTTATTACCCTATAATGTCTCAGAGTTTTGCCACATCGCTCACGCTTCTGCACCTGCTAACGGCAGCGCGGTGTCTTCCGCATGGAGTCAGCAGGTTGCAGCACCGGCCTAGGCGCTTGCAGAGTGACGGCGTTGGGGCGCAGTGTCAGGCAGGCAGCTCTGGCCGCCGCCCCTCTCTTGCTGCACGAACTTCGGGCAAGTGATGAACCTCATGTTCCCTCATTTGTAAATGGGGCTGATGATAATGGCATTTCCTTCCCGCCCAGCTCAGTCAGGGTGTGGTTGGGGGCTCTCTTTGACCTCTTTCTGTCTCCTTCAGGCTCTCAGCTCTGTTTCTCTTAGTTTTTTTGGGCCTCATTCTCAGTCAACTTCTATCACAAGGCAAGAAAAGACAGGAGCTATGGGCCGACCCAACAGCATGCGAAATGAACCGAGTCAGAATTCCAGGGAAGGATTGTGATTGGTCTGCTTCCTTAGGCCAATCACTGCATGCTAGGAAATGAAGCACTCTCATTGGTCAGCTGGGTCTGTGCCCGCCCCATGGGTGGGGGATTGACAGGCCAACCTGGATAGTGTGGAGAGTGGGGGAGCCACTATTCCAGGGAAAGGTAATATCCTCATACCTGTGGATCCAGAAGGATAAAAGTTAAAAAAAAAAAAATCAGCATTAGCACGTGGTGGAGAAGCCCCTTCTCCTGCCTGTCCTTGTGGTCATCCTCTATCATCTCCTTCAGGGGGCTGCTCCCTGATCACATTCTAGTCTCAGACACAGCCAAGTGGGGAGGACAGCCCTGATGGAATCTGGACTCACATTGGATTTGGGGAGACTTTTCTCTGCCTTAATTTCTATTCCATTCCCCCATGCTGTGTGTGTCATGCTATTCTGGTCCCCTGTGCTTGTTACACCTGTGCTACACCTGTATTTGTTACAGCTCTGTCTGTGTGTCACATTACTGCACCTCCCTGTGCTTGTCACATTGTTTCACTTCCCCGTATTTAGGAAAATAAATGCACAGAGATCCTTCCCTGGCTGGGGGCAAGAAGGGGGTAGGGGCCAGCAGAGATGACAGCATAGGTTCTGGAATCAACAGGCCTGAGGTCACATCTCACTTTATTAGGCCTAGACTAAGGTAGAAAAATTCCAGTTAACTCCTGGCAAATTTCTGGGCCACAAGCCTTCAACCAAATGGAGTAAGTCTGGTTCACTCCCAAGATAGATGGGAAAGTATTCACTGACTTCTTGCTTGACTAACTCCCCTGAGAAACAGACTGGGAAGTACCAACTGTCCCCAGACTGACCTTTAAGAAATACCAGGTGGAGAAAGTACTGAAACAAAGATGTATGACTAACTAACCACAAAATTCTGCTTCTGTACAATGCTTGCTAACCTACCCGAATGCACCTGGGCAGCCTGCACGCCAACTAGGATGCAGACCAAGCCTTTAAAACTTGACCCCTCAGCTCGGCGCCTGTGGCTCAACAGGCTAAGGTGCTAGCCACGTACACCTGAGCTGGCAGGTTCAAATCCAGCCCGGGCCTGCCAAACAACCATGATGGCTGCAACCAGAAAATGTCCGGGCGTTGTGGCGGGCACCTGTGGTCCCAGCTACTTGGGAGGCGGAGGCAAGAGACTCGCTTGAGCCCAGGAATTGGAGGTTGCTGTGAGCTGTGACGCCACAGCACTCTATCCAGGTTGACAGCTTGAGGCTCTGTCTTTAAAAAAAAAAACAAAAAACAAAAAACTTGACCCCTTAAGCACTTGGGGGCTGCTGTCAGAATCCCATGTTGGGACACTGAGGTAGTCGCTGGCCAGCTCTTCAATAAAAGAAGTCCTCTTTAAATTTAAAGCAATGTAGTCTTTGAGAGATTCCTGAGCACAACAACTTCTGTAAATTATTGGTCTATGACCCAATCAAGCTAGATGCTGCCTCTGAGCCTCAATTTCTTTCTCTCCCTGAAGCTGGGGAATGATTGCATTATCTCCAAAGGTTTAGTGAAGAACAAATGCAATGACGCACACAGAGGTGGTTTGACCATAAAACTCACGGAGTTGGAGCTCAGGGCCCCACCACTTGTCCAGGCCCCTCCAAAGCTCTGGTAAGGGCCCCAGCAATGCACAGTGGTCCTTCCTTATCTGTGGTTCTGCTTTGTGTGGTTTCAGTTACCCAAAGTAAGTCTTGGTCTGAAAATATTTAATAAACGGGAAAATCCAGAAACAAGCAATTCACGGGTTGTTTTGTTTTTGTTTTCGTTATTTTTTTTTTGAGACAGAGTCTCACTATGTTGCTCTCATAGAGTACCATGGGGTCACAGCTCACAGCAACCTCCAGCTCTTAGGCTTAGGCGATTCTCCTGCCTCAGCCTCCCTAGTAGCTGGGACTACAGGCGCCCGCCACAATGCCCGGCTATTTTTTGTTGCAGTTTGCCCGGGGCCAGGTTGGAACCCACCACCCTCGGTATATGTGGCCGGCGCCCTACTCATTGAGCCACAGGCGCCACCCCAATTCATGAGTTTTAAATTGCATATCCTGTGACTAGTGTGATGAAATCTCACATTGTCCTGTTCCATCCCACCCAGGATGTGAATCATCCCTTTGTCCAGCAGATCCCTGCTGCAGATGGTCTCAGCCCCGTAGTCACTTAATAGCCCTCTCAATTCTCAAGCAGACTGTTGTCATCGCACTGCTGTGGACATGTTCAGATAATCCTTATTTTATTTCACAATGGCCCCAAAGCACTAGAGTACTGATGCTGGCAATTCAGATATGTCAGAAAGAAGCCTGTAAGGTACTTCCTTTATGTAAAAATGTAAGTTTATCATAGGTATCATAGGTGTGAACTTCCTTTATGTAAAAATGCAAGTTTATCATATTATAGGAAAACATAGTATGTACAGGGGTTGGTACTATCTGCGATTTCAGCCACCCACTTAGGGTCTTGGAACATATCTCCCAAGAATAAATTCTCACGGGCATATGTTTTCTTTGAAACTTGCAGGAGTTCAGTGATTTCATTGCAATCCATTAAGGGCATTAGATCTTTCTACTGAGTCGCCCTCTCTGTACTCCCCACTGTATGAAATGGTATTAGAGGTGGTGGATCTTTATTGGATGCACTGAGGTTAGTAAGCTCAGTCTCTGTGGTTCCAAGGTCCGTTAAGGATGAGGAAAGTGAGACATCCAGGGTCCAGGGTTGATGGAGGTGTGTGCAGGACTCACAGAGTGATCTCAACCTTCAAATTTGCATCCCTGGTGCCTCATTCATTCACCCTGGTCCTGCCTTAGAGATTCCTTCCTGCCAATTTCCTTTTTCAATTGGCTTTCTTTTATTCTGTTGAGAAATAAAGTTACGTATGGTGAATTTTCTAATAATCTCTTTGTTACTTTTCTCTCTTCTAAAGTACCTGCTTATTACAAAGGCCAGAGCTTCACAAAGGAAGAGAGAGAAAAAAAGCCCACTGTTGGCTCTAAATGGCCATATTTAGCACATATATAACCCCTTCATTAAAAAAAAAAAAGAAGAAAGAAAAAAAGAAAGAAACCCTTCATTCTCTCTGAGAATTTCCAAGAATCTTAATACTGTCATCTCAGCAGACAAGCTGAGTTAAAAAAAAAAAAAATCAATAGAAATTCAAACTTTCATGTGAAGTTTGAGTTTGACTTGAAACATTTAATTTATTTAAAAATAGAAATGTAAATGTAATCTGTATGTTTTCCTCCCTGCCGTCAAGAGCTCTCTTCTGCTCTGACTGACTCATTAACAAATTAACATGTTGTGATTCTGCTGTGAAAAGTTGCAAGATAATTGTTACAGCCATAGTCCTGAGGCTTTGGAGTTCTGCTTCCCAAACTCTTTTATAGAGTACAAATTAGATGCCTTTCATATATACTATCTAATTTTAATTAAAATTTGCCCTAGAGCTATCCTTAACAGCTTTGAAGTTACTGGAGTTTTGTCATCTTGGGGTGGTGAACATTTGCAGTTGATAATGTCAAAATCTGTACCCATGGAAACCGTTTTCCAGCTGCTGCTTTCTAGGCTAGGCTCAAAACTACAGGAGTTAGATTGCAGCTCGGCTCAAGAATTATTATCCCTGTAGAGAAGGGTTGTTCTCCCCTGGACAAAATTGAGATTTGAAGATTGTAACTGGGAGACAAAGAAATCCTTACAAAGATCTCTGATTAAGGGGAAAGTCACAGTCCTTTGAATGTTTAATTTTTCTTCATCTATAAAATGAATATCATTGCAATTTGTGTCCTGCCAAAATGGCTAAGTCATTCAAGACTTTGAAATTTGGGAAGATGAAGAAAGCTGGCTTTTAAAATCTGTTGTACCTGACTGAGCTCAGCTACATGACCAAGGCATGTTGGGAAGGGTTTTATTTTGTTAGTTGTTTTAGCAAACATGGTGTGAAAGTTATGTGGAAAAAGTAGTCAGATCCTGGAGGTTCTTAAGACCATTATGCATTTGTGAGTGGGAACAAATGTTAAGGATTCCCACTAAGATTTCACTGAGGATGCCTTAGAATCTTGTTGGGTCATATTCTCCACCAACCTTCTTTTCCAGAGAGATGATTTAACTGGGCAAAACATCATAATTACTCATGCCCTGCCAGGTTCCTCATGCTATCTGAAGGCGTGGACACAAGCACTTTCACATGTGGCACCCCCAAACCCATGCAGAGATGACATGGCCCAGATTGGAGGTCCTGCTTCCACTTTAGACCACAATTGTGTGTAATAATGGCATTTCCTGTGCCTTTCTGGAGAGATTTCATAAATATTTTTAATAATGCCCGAAGATAACAGATGAAAGGGTCCCTAAAAGCAGCAAATACTATTGTCCTTACGATGCATCCATGTAATGAAGGCTACAACCACATATTGTAAACATAAGGAGCAAATTAAGTTCCAGAGAACTCACTGATGATGCGACTACTCACCAAGTGAACTGTAGTGGTTTCTCTTGACTTCCACAGGAGATGTCATAATCATTCGTTAAACAGCTTCACACAATCCTGTGAGTCCCTCATGTCCTGTCAATAAATTCCATACATTAGCCAAGGTCTGTTTCTGTTGCTTGCACGCACAGAACCCTGAAGCTTTACCCAGTGTGCAGGATGGAGCTTACCAGTTCACTAGAAGGGCAGGAGGTGGGTTGTTCGTCTACACTCCATGTAAGTACTAGCATTCCACAGCTCAGTCACAACACTGGGTCCTCACTTAGCCACAGGGAAGCCTGCCCTCTGCTTATAGCTAGAGGCAGTCAAGGTGAAGAAAGGTTGGTGTGTAGGTATGTGTGAGGGGTAAGGGTGCATGAGTGTGTGTGAAACAGAATCCAACCCTAGCCCTTCTCATCTTGCATTGATAGCTTCCAGCCTATAATAGACATGCATCCTCTGTCCACCATCCCTCCTTTGGGAAAACACATCTCCAACCATTTCCTCAGTCATGACTTGACCATTTAAGCCTCCATTTTAGCAACTTGAATTTCTCTCCTCTAGGAAGTGTTTCAGGCAAGCTGGATCTCTGGACGGAATTATCACAGTCTAAAAAGAAAGCAAAGGCCGCACCTTCTTTCCTCCATGGGGCTGGCCAGAGGATCCTGCTTCTGATTGCCCCCCTTCCCGTCAGGCTGTGACATCAGAGCCAGTAGCCTCCTCTTCATTGGCTTACTGACCCTGAAGAGTAATGCAAGGCGAGCAGCTATTGGCTACATTGCTTGATGTTACTTACTGTGAAAAAGTCGTTTACTGAGAGTGGAAATTATCATAGTTCTGTGGTCAGGGAGTTCAGATCCATCCAGCACTATCTCCCATTCGTGATTCATTTGAAGGCAAAACATCTGACACATAAACATGATGAGATCTTTCCTCGTGTTTTTCAAGAACCTGCAAGTGAATAACACTCAGAAAAATTCAACTGCACAGGTCATCTGGGTTTCCTGCGGTGGTTTAAAGCAACAGAAATGTATTCTTTCATAGTTTTGGAGGTCAGAAGTCCTAAAATCAAGGTGTTGGCAGGGCTGTGCTCCCTGCAGGCCAACATTTTTTTCTTTTCTGCCATACATTGGAAAAAGCAGAGTTGTCTTGGGCCACACTTTAAATACAAAAACACTAATGACAGCTGATGAAGAGCGAAAAAACAGGTCACTGCATACTTTTCTTGATATCCAACAACACAGATAAGCAAAACAGTTCTCAAAAAATATGCATGTGGCCTGCAGGCCACAGGCGGGACGCCCCTGAGAGGCTCCAGAGAGGAATCTGTTTTTTGCCGCCTCCACCTTTGGGAAGCTTCTGGCACTCCTTTGCTTGTGGCAGCATCTCTCTGGTCTGTACCTCCTCCTTCACACGGCTATCTTTTCTGCGTCTCATGGAATCCAGTGTAATCTCATCTTGATCTTTACCTTCGTTACATCAAATAAAATCATATTCTTAGGTTCCAGATGGATGTGAATTTTGGAATGACACATTTCAAGCCACTACAAAAGTGGATGCCATCTTGATCTTATCCACATTTCAAAGATTGTATAATCATAAACAGATTTTTAAGAAATATTCTCTACCCTCCCACAGCACCCAGTACAAGGCACATGATGGGGACCTCAGAGAAGGCCTGTCTTGTGACTTAGTGGCTTCGTTGCTGCTCAGCTAAGTTGATTGTATAAAACAGGGGTCTGCAAACTACAGTCCTTGAGCCAGCAGCCTGTTTTATGAATAAAATGTTATTGGGACACAGCCCTGTTCCTTCATTACGTATTCTCTGTGGCTGTTTTCATCCTCCCAAGGCAGCAGCATGAGTTGAATGGCTGAACTGAGACTCTGTCTATGTCACACAAGCTTGAAATATTACAGATAAGTTTCCCAACCCCTGAACAAAAAGAGTGAAGAATATTCTTTAAGCCTGACAGGTGTTAGAATCTTTCGAGGGCAGAGAATTGGGAATTAGGAAAATATCCTAAAAAACAATATCCAGGAGTATGGAGGTGAGTACCCAAAAGTAGGGCTTGAAAACACAGACACATGAGGGGTTAGCTAAACTTACCTGTTTTAGAAACAAAGCTGGGGACTAAAAGAGCTAGAAAAGTAGGAGGCAGGGGCTCAAAGAGATGGCTAGGAAACTTTTGAGAGAAGATTCTTCTGTTCTGAGTTGCCTGCACTGCAGCCAGAGACCCGCTACATCTAACTAAACCTTCAGTAAAGAGCTCTGCCTCCCAGAGGGCTCATGGGAGGGTGCATCGGAAACCAGGAAGGCTCCCTGGCCAGGTGGTGCTAGCTGAGGGAATGCCCCCAGTGAGGTGATGCTTGACCTGGGATCAGCAGGAAACCAGCCTGAGGAGGCCAGGAGGGCCAGGGGCAGCCCTTGCCCAGAGCCTAGAGACAGGTGGGGGATGCATTCTGCATCTCCAAGAACAGGTGATTCTACCTACAGACAGAACAAGAGAACCCTTTCAAAGCCCAAAGTCCCAGTGAGGGGAGGGACTTGGCAGGGTCTCTATCCCCTAGAGACCCCCTTCCCACCTTACTTCTGAGTGTCCCCATCCAGGCATCTTTCAAACCTCCTCCAACCTGACTTGTGTGTTTATTCAGCATCAGGTGCCAAACATTCCCTGTGACCTTGGCCTTGCTGCTGAGATCAGCTGTGGGCCTGGCTTCCTGGGGGTGCTGCTCCCTGGAGGAGTGCAGCGAGGGTCAGCAGAGGCAGGTGCACCTCTGCTTGGAGCTGGGACATCCCACCTCAAGGCAGGTGCCACTTCAAAGAAGGATGCAACTGTGGGGATAGGAGAGAACCTGAGACTTGAAGGCAGAGCCTGGTTTTGATTCCTGGCTGTGCTACCTGCTAGCTGAGTGACTTTGGGCAAGTCACTTCACCTCTGTGAGTTGTAACTTGCCCATTGGCAAACTGAGGATCATTGCCCCTGCTTTAGGTGGTTTGAGTGTGGATCTGATAGGTGGCTCCGGGAGGGGGGAGAGGGTCTATGGGGCCTCTCTGACACCTGCCAAGGCTGACCCTAGTGCCTGTCCTCCTGCCCAGTGGAGGAGAGAGGGCTGGGAAGCCCTCGGGTAGAGGGCACAAGCTGTCCAACATGAAAGCCAGCCAGAGGCGGTGCTGTCAGGCTGTCAGTCAACCCAGAGGTAGTAAATATTTCCTAATGAGCACTTAAAAGGAAGGGGGAGAGGAGCCGCTGACCACCCCACCACGCCCCTCCACTTTCATGTCCCCAACCCTGTAATTAGAGGTGTCAGCAGATGAATGACACCTGTCTTTAAGGGTTGCTGCCAGTGTGGACATGTCAGGAGCTGATAATTATGCCCCTCTCTCTTCTCTTTCTGCATTCTGAGGTCCACATGGGCAAGTGTGCGGGGAGGAAAAACTTCCAGTGTTAACTGCCTTCTTGGAGTGTGGAGCTTGGAGACAGCCCAGGATTCCTTGCTTTCTTTTGTGAAGAGTATTGTGTGCAGACCGTAGAACTCACCAGAAGTTCCGCAGGGTAAGGCAGAGATAGCAGTGTTACATTACACATCCCGCAGCAGGGGAAGGTATCAGTAATAATCCCTAACATTTATCCCAGGCTTACCTGAATCCCGGTGAATTACAGGCTCTGAGCTGAAGGATCTCTATGATAGCCACTAAGCCTGTGCTTGGAACGCAGCTTCTCGTTGACTATTCCCAGAAACCTTACGAGGTGGGACAATTATTATCTTCATTTTACAGTTGAGAAACTGAGGCAAAGTGCTAGGGATTTCCTGGGGTTGAGAGATCTTCAAGGGGAGGGAATGAAAAATCCTATTTCTCTGGTACAGTTGTCTAGCTCAGCCATCCCTAGACTCTGGAATCTCACTACAGTAAAACTTAAAAAAAACAAAAATATAGATTGACACAGGATTGCCAACTCTGGATTTTGCCAGGTATAAATATCTATGGAAAACATCAGAAAAGACACCTTTGCATTCATAAGTAAGAAAGATAATCCCCCTCGAAGACATTTCTTCACATCAGTCATATTTCTCTCTATAAAAAGTCTACTCTGTTATCCTTTTTTTCTCTCTCTCTGCCAAGGGCTGGATGAATCCCAGGCTCACCCTGGTCTGAGGACTTGAACTCAGGCTTCCTGCTCTAGGGTAGTGGTTCTCAACCAAGGAGGTGGGGAGGGTACATTTGGCAATACCTGGAAACATTTTTTTCCTTCACAACCTGGGCATGTGGGCTGCTGCTGGCATCTGGTGGGGAGAGGCGAGGAATGCCGCTCAGCATCCTCCAGGGCACAGGGCGGTCCCACGGCAGAGAAGGATCCAGCTCCAGGCCAGAAGCATCTAGCTGGGAAACCACTTGAGGCTTGGGAAAGGTGCAGGATGGAGCTCACCAGTTCATTAGAAGGGCAGTAGGTGGGTTGTCCATCTACACTCCATGTGAGCACTAGAGGGAAGGTCTGTAGTCAGAGAAAAGTAAGAGGTGCTCTGCCCTGCGTGTCCATCTTCGAGGTCAGGGGACCCCAATGGCTTCGATTCCTGCAGGGTGAATGACTTTCCAATCATTTGGGAAGGACTTCTAACAGCCTAGCAGCATGACCTGGCAACGAGATCTCTCTGAGGTCTGCGGCCTTTCTTCTGGCCAGCTCTGTCCCTCCCACGGGCCTCCCGTCCCTCTCCCTCCCGGTTTGGTAGCTCCTGTCTAACTGCAGCAGTTCCACCAGCAGGGCCGAGCAGCTGTCCACGGCTGTGCTGAGTTATTTTAGTCTGCAGTGTAGGGTGCTGTGTATACACTCCAGCAAAGGAGATCAAACAGATCTGTGAACCGTGGTTGTGATGGGAGCTAATTAGCATTTCATAACATTCGGCAGGAGAGAAAAAAGCAATGACACTTTAGAGCAAATAAAACCTATTTGCAAATTTAATATTTTTCTGATGAGTTAATGTCTCTAACCATTACCTCCCCCCTTCTGTAATTTATTCCTTCAAAAACTATTTGTCGAATTCCACTCTAAGTGAGGCTTTGCTCACTGGGAATTCACTGGTTCAAAATTACGGTTGCGTCTGAATTTGGGCCCTGGTTGAGCTCATGGCCAAGACCAGGGATTGACAAACTATGGCCCAGTGGCCAAATCCAGCTCATCACTTGCTTTTGAATAATCCACCAGCTAAGAAATGTTTTTTCAGTTTTAAATGTGAATTAAGATGGGAGAGATGAATGAAGTCATCACAGGATACAGAACCTCACAATGTCTCTTCTTTGATCCCCCAAATCTCTTCTTCCTGCACCCCAAACCACAGCGGATTTTTATCAGGATAAGAGGGGAATAGGGGAAATTTTTGTGTCATCTCATCACTTATTTCTCTAAATCCAAAGTCTCTCCATTTGAAGGCTTCCTTTCCTTCTGAGGGTTGTTGGGAAAATGACTCTGGTTTCTAACAGATCTTCTTCAAAGCTTTCATCTCCATATCTCTGAGGGCAATAGCCTTAAGATTCACACTCTCTTTTTTTTTTTTTTTTTTAAGATTCACACTCATTTTGAACTCACCATAATTTCTAGAGAGTGGGCTGGGGTTCATCTGATCTTGGTCCAGAGGCAAGAACATCTTGAAATTTCTCCGCATTGTCTAACACTTTACTCATTTTCACTAGACAGAGCCTGGACCGGTAGCATGCTCCTTTTTATGAAGCTAATTCAGCGAGCTCAGTGTCTGGCTCACACTGTATGAGGAGCTGCACCCTTGCAGTCTGTTCCTGTTTGAGAGGATTCATGAATCTGGTCTGCCTTAGGACAATCATCTCATATAGCTGGGTGCACAGCTGAATGTCTTACTGTTAGGGAATCCCCAGGGCATTAAGTCACCACCAGGAATTAATTAGAGGAGAGACTATTAAGAATATGCATGTGGATCCTTTGCTTAGTGATTGGGATACAGCAAGCTTTCAATAAATATTGGCTACTATTTTTATACCTAAGGGGCTGAGTAAAGGTCCGAGTCATGTAGAAGACTAGAACGTTCTAGATCTGCAGTCCAAGACAGCAGCCACCAGCCAGGTGCAGCTGGTCCGGACTGAGCTGGGTGTAAGTGCTGGATACATTCTGGCTTTCAAAGCCTTCGTGCAGAGAGAGAATATAAACCACCTCACGAGTGATTTGATTACATGTTGAAATGACAATGTTTTGGGTATACTGGGTTACATGAAATTTATTATGTATGATTTTGTTAAATTATACAATATGAAAGAATTATTTGTAAACTCATTTTATTAAATTCACAGAATTAATCACACCTATTTCTTTTTACCTTTTGGGGTGTTTTTGTTTGTTTGTTTTCAACAGCATTTCCAGAAGTAGATCTTTGTACCTTTTTGAATGCAGCTCCTAAAAAAATGCAAAATTACAATACAAAGTCGGGTTTCTGGAGCGTTCTGTTCTTTCTCCTGGGAAGGTGCTTGGCCCACTCTGGCTTTGCTATACCAGGCTTTCGCTGAAACACCACCCTCCCCAACATGCCCCCTAATCCTGAATTGGGAGCCTTCTGTTCTCTCCCCCATAGCATTTTACATACTTATTTGTGTGTTTAGCATTTGTGTTAGTTTGAGAGGGTTGCTGTAACCAATGGCCACTGCTTGGAGGGCTTAAGACAGGAGAAGTGTATTCTTACATAGTTCTAGGGGCTTGAAGTGTGAAATCCATGTGTTGGCAGGGCCACACTCCCTCCCCTGGCTCTACTAAAGGCCTTGCTGACCTCTTCCTGTGCCTGGTGGCTCCTGGCATCCTAGGCTCATGGCAGCATCACACCAATCTCTGCTTCCATCTCCTGGGTGCCCTCTCCTGATACGGATACCAGCCATTGGACTTAGAACTCTTCCTACACCAGGGTGACCTCATCTCAACTAAGAGCACCTGTAAAGACCCTGTTCCCCAAGTAAGGTCATTTTTGACGTTCCAAATGGACATGAATTTTTGAGGGGTGCTATTGAACCCACTACATCAGTTTAAAGTCTGTCTCCCACAGAGGTGCTAAGCTCTGGAAGGGCTGAGCCATCTCTCTCCTGTTCACAGTTGCATCTCCAGGCCTAGGCACTGTGTTTGGGACACAGTAGTTGTCCAATAAACATAACATAACCTAACCGAGCAGGATGTGAAAGTGAGATTGAACTCTGGACAAAGAAAGGAGTTTGGAATTCTATCTCTGGCGTCACACGCACCTGGGTTCAAACATCATTCATGCCAACTTCTCAGGTGTGTGCTATGTCACTTGGACATGCCACTAAGGCTGTCTGAACTCTGATCCATCTGAAAGTAGGGGTAATGACAGTATCTGTCTCAGGAGTTATGGCGGGGATGGCAGGAGAATGTGAACACATCAGGCTTAGCTCAGAAAGCCCTGGTAAGTGTCAGCCGCTGGATTGTCCTACAACAATTACAGGAAATATCTGCTCAGTGCTGACAGGCACCCTGGAAAGCACCATCCAGGGGCCTTCAGGCCATGGGTAAAACTGCCATTTATGCAAAAAGAAGGGGAAAAAAAAAGACCACAGACACACATTTGCCAACATATCTATAGTGGTTGTTCATATGGATAGTTTCTGGGGAGGGCAAACATTGAGCTGGGGTGTGGGGAGTGGGAAGGAGTTTTGGGGTTTTTTTCTGTAGCACATTTGAATATTGAATAATATAAAAATTATCTCTTTAAAAAGTCAATCGAGTTCAGCAGTGTGAGTGAGGCGCCTTATCAGGGAAATGACGTGAAGACATCGCAGGGTCTGTCTGAGTCGGCAGTGAGGGGCGCGAGGGGATGCACGAAGGCTGGAAGAAAAGGCCAGGTGCAGCTTTGACAGAAACTGTGCTCCATGGAAATGCAGCTGCTAACCTCTTGAGTGGATTAACTGGGAGGAGAACTCAGCTCAGCAACACTCACCAGGCTGTGGATTCTGTAGCAGAAATTGTAGGTGAAAGTGGGGACTTTCTCTCAGACATCTGGAATCATGGCCTGGGCACCAAAGAGAAACATCTGGAATGTTCTGCGAGCCAGGAACCCGCCAGGGCCAGTGGTTTGCTTGCCTCGGCAAGCACTCCCAAAAAATTGCTTTTGACATGCATTCTGTTGTTTGGGCCTTGGCTGTTTCCACCTCCCCCCCAGGGCTATGTTCAGTGACCTTTGACATGAACGTGCCAAAAAAGGTCACATCAAATCAAAATGGCATTCCAGAAGATTCTTTTCAGCAGCAGGTACTCAGTGACCTAGATTAAGTTTTCCCAAATGTCAAAACCCTGAAAAAGAGATACTAAAATAGACCAGAGGGACTTGGGCAAAAACAAAAAAAAAAACCATACTGCGTACATCGCTTTTTAGTGACCAAAGAAATCAAATCAGAAAACAAGAACAAAGGAAAATAGGGGAGAAGGAGAAAAATCAAAGAGAAACATTCACTTCTGTTAAAAATAATTTGTTGGTCCTTATAAAACTAAGTAAATATTTTTATATGTAGTAGCATTGGAATAAAATGAAGCCATACGCCAATTCTGATTTATCATAATTTGACAGAGAGAAGAGAAAGAGAGGTTAAGTAAAGGCAGAGAAGAGTAGTGATGAGATGGTTTTAGGAGTCAGTTTTTCACTCTCTCCAAAGTAGAAAAGGAATTGAATGGGAACTCTCATTGATAAACATTGAGATTTTTCACAGGTAAAGTCTCCTAGAGGGATTCATATTTGAGTAAGTATGTTGACCATTTTAAAGACACGGCCACTATATTGAGCTCCAAAAAATACTTTCAATTCTTTTCTCTCACATTCCAAATCTTATTTGAATATGAATGAATTACTTAAAGTGATTGTAACTACTTTTGTGTATACATAAAAAGGAAAGAAAGAAAAGAAAAAGAATCATGAATGGGAAAAGTGAAAATTCTCATTGACAGTAGGAACCAGAGGGGCGATTGTTCTCTGCAGGAGGTTGGGGAGTGGAGGGTGGGATAGCTCACAGTGGTGGAGTATTGGGCTAAGACAGACCTGGGTGTACATCGTTGATCTACTGTTTACAAGCTGTGTGGCTTTGGACAGGTGACTTCACCTCTCTGGACCTGTTACCCCCATCTATTAATAGGCACAATTATAGTAACTATGTCACAGATTGTTTGAAATGAAAGAAGACTGTGTTAGCTACTGGGTCATTCCAGAAAAAGTGCTCCATACCCCATTGCTGGATATCTCTATGGTCACATTCGAAGTCCTCCCCTAGGGAAGCTAAGCACCAACACTAGCATGTGGTCCATCCTTCAAAGCACTTGTTGTAGGATGAATTTGCAAACTTAATTGTCTGACCTCATATTATTTGCATTGCAGCAGGTAATATTTTAGGCATTTACCTTTTACTCCCCTGGTCCTTCCCACCCTTCCTCCTCCTGGGCTCCTTTGTCCCAGAGGAGTGAGGCAGGAAGAGCAGAAGGGACCTACAAGTCCTTTTGGATTTTATTTTTCAAAAGACAAAGGCAAATTCAGAGAGAGCACAGAGTAGCTAATAGGAGGGGAGAGGACGATCTACGGACAGGGACCAATTTAATCATGGGATGGGTGGTGGTGTCCCAGTGATGCGATGGTGTGTCCCACATGTGACATTGGGCCCATAAGACTCGGATATCGTCGTTTTGCTGTTCCTTTTCTCTGTTTCTGTGTGTTCAGATACACAAATACTTAGCATCATGTTGCAGTGGCCTGCCGTGTTCAGTGCAGTCACCTGCTGCACAGATGTGTACCCCGGGAGTCACACACTGCACCCCACAGCCGAGGAGAGTGGCGGGCACTGTGGTCTCGGTTTGCAAGTCATGCTGTGACAGTCACATGGTGACAAAGTCACCTCGCGATGCGTTTCTCAGAACATGTCCCCATGGTTAAGTGACACATGACTGTATCTTTGAAAGACAGAGAGAAGATTGTGCCCCCTCCTTTCTGCCCTTCAAGCCCAGGCTGGAAAGAGGAGAGAGAGGAAACGGTCCTCTGGGCACTGCTGGAAGACTGGCCCCGAGGCACAGCGGCCAGTGGCCATCAGCATCCTTTCAAAAGTTCTGCTGCTCAAGCATGGGAAGGGTCCTGTGTTTCCCAGGAGGTTCTGGGAAGCGGATGGAGGGAACAAGGGACAGTCAGGGTTGCATATGTTGAGTGTGAGGTGCCAAAGGAGCCCTTCTCACCATTGTTACTGTGGATTCAATCTGGGCAGGGGTGCAGCTGGCCCTCTCTCTCCTCACCTCTGCGTTGTGCTGCTGGGCGGTCACTCCAGCCAGGCAGGACTCCGGGGCTGCAGGAGAGGCCTCTGCAGAAGCTCCCTACATGCCTCTGGAACAAGGTGAGGGATGACAGAAAGTCAGACATGACATCTGCAAATTCACCAACAACTGGGCGGCCACATGAATCATGTTCCAGCCCGACGTTTAATTCCACGGAGCCGTGACAAATGACCGTGCGGAAGAGTACTTACTGGAGAATGTTCACAACGTGGAGAGAAGCAGCTCCCAAATACTTTGCTTTGCAAAGGTGAGTACATAGGTGAAAACTGGTTCCTGAATGTACACAGCATGTTCGTCATAACCAAAAGGTGGAAGCAAGGCAAGGGTCCATCAGTGCAAATGCATAAACCAAGTGGGCCCTCCCCATCCAGTACACTAGGATCAGCAGTAAGATATTCAAATGCAGTTATGCACTGCAGGATGAACCTGAAAACAGTAAACTGCGTAAAATAAACCAGACTCGAGAAGTAATGCAGGGTGCGCCTCCATTTATATGAGACGTTCAGAACAGGCGCATCTGCAGAAACGGAGGTTAGCACTTACTGGGGCTGGGAGAGAGAAGAAGGGGAAGTGACTGCTAATGGCCATGAGATTTCTTCTAGGGGTCATAAAATGTTCTAAAATTAGACTGTGGTGATGGTTATATAAGTCCATGAACATACTGAATAGGTTTGAATTGTTCTGTCCAAATAGGTAAATTTTATGATATTGGGGCTATATCTCAAGAGAGCTGTTAAAATACATTCATAAGTGGGTTATAATATATATCTGTTAGCTGGGTGCGGTGGCTCACACTTGTAATCCTTGCACTCTGAGAGGCTGAGACGGGAGGACTGCTTGCCCTTAGGAGTCGGAGACCAGCCTGAGCAAGAGCAAGACCCCATCTCTACCAAAACCAGAAAAACTAGCCGGGTGTTGTGGAGGCCATCTGTAGTCCCAGCTACTCAAGAGGCTGAGGCAGGAGGATTGCTTGAGCCCAGGAGTTTGAGGTTGCTGTGAGCTATGACACCAGGGCAGTCTACCCAGGGCACAGAGTGAGACTCTGTCTCAAACAAAGAAAAATGTAAAAAAAATCTATATATATTTGTTTACATATATACATATTTCTACTTACGTATAAATGTACACAGTGAAAAAGGACTGGAATGACCTACACCAAAATTTTCATCCTGGTTACTTCTGGCTTGTGGGATTATGGGAGATGTTTTTACTTCTTTTTGCTTTTCTATATTTTCTGATATATTTTTTTCTTTTTTGCAGTTTTTGGCCAGGGCTGGGTTTGAACCCACCACCTCCGGCATATGGGGCTGGCGCCCTACTCACTGAGCCACATGCGCCGCCCTATTTTCTGATATTTTTAAAAAAGATTAAATAAAAACATAATACACAGAGTTGCCTATAGTTCTCGAGAACCTGCTACGTGCCACACGTGGTAATATGTCATTCGCTGCTTGCACAGCAACCCGTGAGATAAGTGCTATTATCATCCCTGCCTGCGTTCTACGGGAGGAAAGAGACTCCTGGGGAGAGGTGACTGCCCCGGGCCATCAACAGGTGAAGCTTCTGCCCATAGGCTGGTTTCGAACACCACTTACACCAGCTGCACGGTTTGAGGCCCTGTTGCTTGTCTGGGTAGAAATGAAGACAGCAAAGGCTCAGCTGTGGGCAATGGGCTGTTACCATGATTGACAAATATGGGTAGAGAGGGCCGAGGCCTGAAACGGGGGCACAAAGACAGACAGCTCTGGTCCCAAGACATTGGGAAGTGCAAGACAAAGCAAGGAAAATCAAGTCAGGGTCATCAGGCAGGGGCTGGGCCACAGGGCCTGGGAGCCACAGTCAGACCCTGGATGAACCAGAGGGCAGTGGGCAGCCCGTGAAGGGTTGGTGTGAGGGTCCGACCTGACCCCGTTTAGCTTAGAAAGTTCACTCTGTTCCTGAGTGGAGACTGACCCAGCCTGTGTCTGATTAGAGACAGGTTCTCAGAGGAGGGCGAGGGCCTTGCTTAGGCTCAAAGCACAGGCTTGTGCTGCAAAAAAAAACAAACGACAAAAAAAAACATTTTTAGTGCCGTGAACTTTGGGATACACCTGCTGAGAGGGACACCAAATAATTCAGCCCCTCACTGCCCAAGGTGGAGGCTTATTTGGCTGCCAGGGGGCTTTTCAATCACCAGAGCCTCCCCCATTCCCACAACTGTTTCTGCCTTGAGACCTCACAGCAGGGCCATCTAAAATTAGACTGCCTCCTGGGGCAGATGTCAAGAAAGGGTCCCTCTGAGTCCTACGGGGCATGAAAGGGAGATGGCCCTGAGATTAACGAGAGGACCCTGGACTGGCTCTGGTTACCCAGAAACCCACAACATGATCTCACGGGCACTGCGCCTTGTTCCACTTCCCGTGCCATGCTCTGCTTCTTGTCTGGGGGGGTTTCACCATCTTATTGCTGAGTTTTTGTCCTATTAGGTGTCCAGAAGGCTATGTGTGCCCAGACTCCATTGAGTGGGGGAGAGAATTCAGCCCCAGACCTCCTGTGCACCAGGCAGGCCTTCCGTGCTGGACCTCAAGTCCTGTGGTATAAATATCGGGGACAAGAGGAACTGTCACCAAAGTCAGACCCTCAGCCACCCTGTCCACAGCCACTAAATCCCGAAATATCTCATTCAGTCCTCACATCAGCTCACACATGGGCTCCATGATCCAAATCATTTTGGGGGATCAGGATCGGCTACTCAGAGGGGTTAAATAGGTCCCCCCAAGGTCACAGACACAATGAGCAATAGCCCCGGCATTGAAGGCTAGGGGGTCGGTCATTCAGGGCCAGCACTTGTCGCCCGGATTCCACATGTTCTCTCTTACAGTAGATTCCAGACACTGAGGAATTTCTGCTCACCGACCTGCCCAGATAGCACATCTTGAATTTTCTCTTGTCATTAAGGAAGGAATGGGCGCTTGAGCTTTCCTCCCCTCCCCGCCCCCGCCTCTGCAGCTGATCGTAATGGCTCTTGACAGTTATTTGTATAATTTGAGTTATGTGGCATCACAAAGATCTTTCTCCCGGGGAAGATTACTTGAAACTGTTTTGACAGCTCTCACCAAAGGGGCAACATTTAATATATAACAGTTCATAAAACAAGACTGGGATCCGAGAATACCTTTTGCTGTTAGTCACGATGATATCACCTTTAGGTCTAAGGGGGAAAAAAAGGAAAACAAAAAGATAGGAAAAAATTATTTTGTGCTGTGACATCTCTGAGAGAAACGCAAAGAGCTGAGCTGATGTATTTTGAGCGTGAATGTAAAAGTCCTGTGTTCTACACACATAATTAGATAACTCCTACCCCTTGCAAGATGAATTTAAGGAGTCCTGAATCTCTCCAAGCCCGCTGAGCTTTTTCTTTCTTCCCTCTTCTCCAGTTGAGGAGGAATTGTTAAATCTCTAAATCAGTCAGCTATCTCCTTTGAAATCCTATTTGAAAACATACCTTTCCCCTAGGCCAGTTTCTCTCATTTTTCCCCCTCTCTCCCATCTGAGTAATTTGTTTTAGCTCTGCAACCCTGTTATTTCTGGTTGGGGAACATTTTCAAGTAGAATTTCTGGTAAAAGAGCTTTTGAGAGATAAAGTTGGAATCAGACCTTTCTGGAAGGGAACAGGACAGGGTGGGAAGGAGGGTCAGAAAGCCAGGCGCTTTCTTTCTAATGAACATTGCTGTTATTTCTAAAACCTCCCCCATGCTTGCAGACCAAACCTCAAGGAAAAAAAAATACCCCAAATAGAAGAGGCTTCATTCTCAAGAAGCTGGAAGCTCATTCTGCAAATTTTGCTAGTTGTAGGTTTAAGGGCAGTCAACTAATTACTAGAAGCCAACAAGCCACAGAAAATCTTCCTATTAGAGACCTGGGGAGGAATTTTCTTCAATTCACAACTTTAGTACATGGTTTAGGCACCTCTGGAACATTGGCCTTGATTGGAGTGTCTTCCTGGGCTGAGGCTTTAACATTCCTTAGAACTCCCAGTTTCCCAAACTTTGAAATGTCCAGACAGGTCAAACGAAACTGAGAAACAGGACTATTTGTCCCAGGGGTGGGGACAGGGGACAGAAGGGGGCATCCTATTTAAAAGGATTATCAGTTTCCTAAATATAAGTAGGAAATGTGAGAAAAGTGGAGTTCTCCGAGTTCTCAGTTCCCCTGGGTTGGCGCAGATGGGGTTTTATGTTGGCAAAAACTCTTAGGGATTTCCCATCTTGTACTTGAAGCCTCCCTCTCCTTCCCCATTATCAAATGTCATAAAAACTAAAGCGATAGACTTGAGGTTTTGTTTGTTTTTTAAAGGGGGGGCAACAAAATAGTACAATCATGGATCATAGGAAAATGTTTAAAACAGGAGCTGATATGACTTAATTGAGATTAAAAGTGAAAAACAATGTTTTAATTCCCATTCAATCATTCATCCATTCAAAAAATGTGTATTAAGATCCTTTCCCACTGAGTTTTCACTTTAGGAATCAATTATCAAGGTGAGGCTGAGCTCTGGGGCTCATGCCTGTGATTTTGGGAGGCCAATATAGGAGGATTGTTTGAGGCCAAGAGTTTGAGACCAGTGTGAAAACATAGTGAGACTCCATCTCTACAAAAAATAGAAAAATTATTCAGAAGTGGTGGTGTGCACCTGTAGTCCTAGCTACTTGGGAGGCTGAGGCAAGAGGATCACTTGAGGTTGTAGTGAGCCGTGATGACACCATTGCACTCTATCCCAGGCAATGAATAGTGAGAGCCTGCCTCAAATTAAATACATAAACAAAGAAAATGACACATCACATCATGCTACAGAGATATAGCCTATGACAGAAAAAGAGCCGGGTGTGCCGTTTCAGATGAAGATAGGAGTCAACCAGCCTGAGGCTGACATTGGAAGGACAAAATTGAAGGAGGCGAGGGAGGGGACCTGGCTGCCATCTGAGAGGAAGGCCCTCCAGGTGGGCAAAGGTCAGCAGGAAGAGCCACTGCTGGCCTGCGCCTCTCCCCTCCCCTAGCATCCTCGTGCTACAGAGGATGTAGGCACGGATTCTATACTAGCTGTTAAGGAGTGTGCCGGCCTCCTTGGAGGACCAGCAGGCAGCCAAAGGGGGGAAGGGAGGAAGGCAGGAGACAGTCTGCTAAGGTCAGCTGAGGTGTCAACCGGCAAGGCCACAGTCCCCAGTGGAAAGGCCTTAGAGCCCAGCCGAGGCTTCCTGGAGAAGAAACCCCTCCCGTGGACAGCAGCCTGGGCCGAGCCTGAGACCCCACCCATCCTCGTGACTCGTCCTTTGGATTCCCGGCTTGCCCAGCCAGACCCCACCAAGCCAACTTCCCACTGGTTCTGTTTCTCTGGTTGAACCCCAGCTGACATGCCAATCTGGTGAGCATGGTCAGACTCTCCCAGTGGGCTAATGGCTACCTCTGCTGTTCCTTCCCTTCCTCCCCTGGATTTCTGGAAGCCTTGGCCCTGGCAAGCAACCATCTCAGCTTCCCAGGCTCCAGGGCATGGGCACGCGCTCACTCAGGCCGCTGTTGCCACTGACACCTCCCCGAGCTGCCAGAGGTGCTGTTCCTCCTGTTTCTCCCTCTGGCTCTAGTCTGCTGATTCCAGAAGCTTCTCTCTTGACTCTTGTATCAATCCAAAAGCCTTTGAGAGCAGCATTCTCCTTTGCTCTTAACTAGCATCACCGGTCAGCCACAATCATCAATGAACACTCCATCAGCAGCTGTTGGCCTGAACTGCCAGGGATGGAGAGGAAGGGGCCCTCCTTTTTAAGAAGATGCCCATGCTCTGCTCTGGTGAATGGCCCAGCTACAGCTCTAGGACTGTCCTGATAAATTTTATGGCACTGGAGTGGCAGCTAAGGGCTTTGGAGTCACAGATGTGACAGATCCACCACTTTAATGTTCCCGTCTCAAGGACACAGATGATAAACCCTCCTTCATGTGGGTATTGAGAGGACTGAAGGAATAAATGATTTCAGTGAACGGACAGCATTCTTGAGTGTCACTAGGTGAGAGACTGTCACAGGTACTAAGGATGCCTCAGGGACAGAGACGGTCCTGCCAGCATGAAGCTGGAGCCCAGTGGAGCTCGCAGAGAAGAAGGCTGTCACCTGCCACGTTTCCAGGGGGTTCCCATGCTGTGTGGGAGGGGCTGCGGTTGGGCACTGATGTCATTAGCATCAGTACTAACCTCTTAACAGAAATGTCACCACGATAACAGGGATGTGCCGCGGGGAGCCTAGGACCATGCTGGGCCTATTTTAAAGAACCTCATGAGCCCCTGCTGACAGCAACTCTGCATGTCCAACCCAGACTTACTGCTTTGACAAATTCTTACCAAGCAACTCTGGCAGATGTGCCAGAGCTGGGGAGGCAGCAATGATCAAAACTCACAGTAGTGCCCACCCTCCTAAAGGTCTTGAGTGGTGGACCAAACACCCAGGGGAGAAGCAACTACATGGGCTGTGTCAGAGGTTCATGGATCCTGTCAGGGGCCTAACCAGGAGGGTAAGGGTCACAGAAAGTGTAAGGTGGAGATAGGGCCCTATTTGGGGGAGAGTAGTTAGGAAAGACCTCTTCAAGGAGATGGCATTGGAAAGACACAAGGGAATGAGCCAGCCGTATTTATGTTGTGGCGGATAAGAAATCCATGCAAAGGGAACAGCTAGTGTAAAGGGCCTGGGGCAGGAGTGTGCCAGGCACGTTGGAGGAACAGCGAGGGGGTCAGTGTGGCTGGAACTGCAGAGCCAGGGCTTAAGATCATACAGGAGGCTGTGCAGCATCCTGGGAGTCTTGGCAAGGACTGTGGCTGTTAGGACCATGAGAGCCCTGGCAAGGCTGTGAGCCAGTGGCATTCTCAGGGTCCACTGCTGGCCTGTGCCTTTTCCCTCACGCAGACCTCCCACCACAGAGGATGTAGGCATGGATTCTACACTAGCTGTTAGTCCTGCATGAACTGGAAGAAGAACATCTGAAAAGCATCCCACAAAGCCCACAGGACGATTTTAAAGATGTTCCGGTTATCATTTCTTTACAAAAGAACAGTTCAAGTCCAAAGCCGTCTTTTGTTCTTGGGAGCCTGCAGATAAGTTTCCCTGCTGCGGGCCCACAGCAGTAGCCAAGTCAGCTCCGAGAGGCTGTTGTCACTTTCATCTATCTGGTTGCCTTGGAGCAAGCCTGGTGATAAACCAACCCACCTGCACAAAGCGGGCAGCTTGTCCTTGGGCTCCGCAAGCACTGGTGGCAGCCAAGCTGAGGTGTATGGGAGAGGGAGGCCCAGGCCCCTCCTGACTCCCCAGCAAGCTGGGCACAGCGGGAGGAGAGAATGGGCTCAAAAAGTGCTGAAATGACATATCTCTCTCCTGAGGCTCTGATACTAATCCCCTGCCAGGAGAAGCAGAGAATGTGGCTCCCCTCCCAATGACATGAGCAGCTGTATCTGTTTCTACTTGGCTGCCGAGGCTATAAGAAAAAGAAAAAGAGCAAGAGGTCTCAGTGGACCAAGTGGGCAGGGAGGCCAGTCTGTGTGTTGTAGCTGAAGGCGAGTTACATAGCTTTGAGGAGAGATGGCATCTGAGATGAATTTCTTTTCCAAGGAAATCTGAAGAGTATCAGTATTAGAAATGCTGAAAGTCATTGCTAATGACTCCAAGAAATCCACACCACAAAAACAGCCTTCTCATCCTATAGATGAGGAAACTGAGGCTCTGGCTGGAGAAGTGGTCTTGCCCAGTGGGGAGGCAGAAGCAAGCCAGAGTTTGGATCTAGAACTTCTGGCCTTAAGATCAGGTTCAAAGAAGCAATGGGACTGACTAGCGTCAGAACTACCTCCCTAGTTCTCTGTCCCGCTGCTCTTGGACCTGAAGGTCCTGGCCCGTACCTCTCAGGATCTCTAGCCCCCCTGCAGGAGCAGATGGGAACAGGAGGGAGGGGGAGGGGGAGAGGGCTCCTGTATCCCCATCTCACAAAATGGGAGCAGCGAGGGCCCTGTGGAAATGTGGAAGAATAAGAAACAAGCTCAGCTACATGTCTGCATTTATAAAGGCTGCCCTTGGAAGTTCTGGAAGCAGGCTCGTGAACACATGGGCAGAGGGAAGCAGTGTGGAGCAGGTGTGTACCTGAGCAAAATGCTCATCTGTCATCGACTGCTCCCCAGGACCTGGGTGGTCGGTACACAGCTGTCCGAGTCCACTCTTTAGAGCAGAGATTTTCAACCAGTGTACCATGAGAGGATTAGGTGGGCTATGAACATATTTAAAGATCTTTAATTAAATTATTTTCAAATGAAATTCAAAGCATAGTAAGTATATTCTTTTTCTTTTCTTTTTTTCTTTCTCTCTTTTTTTTTTTTGATCAACATAATTTAAGTGTGCCGTGGAAGTTTAACTATAGGTTCAAGTGTGCTATGAGATAAAAAGTTTTGAGAAACACTGTTTTAGAGACCAGGGAGAAGCCACCGGAGGAGCCAGTCCTTGGAAGCAGCAGTCCCGGAGTGAGGGATAAGGTGGGCAGGGTGGAGATGGACTTGGCTTTTTGTTGTAAGGCCTCCTGTACCATGGGGATGGTTTTTAAATGCCACAAGCATGGACTTCTGGCTTGGATTTTTGGAAAACTCTTCTACTTTGAGTTTTTAAAGAACCTCTTACTATATAGACATGACAGATTTTGAGACTCCAGGAGTTGGGGTGTCATTCCATTCTCAGAGCAATAAACATTGGGTAGTAATGTAAACACTATCTGGGCAGCGTGCAGACTCTGTTCAGCAGGCCCAAGCTTGCTTGAGTTCTCTACATTTCTAACAAGCTCCCTGAGCTATCAAGGCTGTTGACCCTTGAGAAGTAAGAGTCAAGGGTCAAATGGGAGACAGGAGAGCAGTCATTATGGGCACGAACTCAGGAATCAGATAGACCTGGATTCAAATCCCAGCTTCGTCACTTATGAGCTGTGTGACCTCAGGCATGTAGCTCAACCTCTCTGTGTGCTCATCGGCAGCCAGGGTGCCTCTTCTGCTCTTGAGAGGATTCACGGAGGTGATGTCTACTAAATGCTCAGGCAGTGACCGGCACAGATTGAATGCGTGATAAAAATAGTCATATTGTTGTTGCTGCTATTGTTCTTGTGTTTTGTAATGAGAGTAAAATGGCTCTGAGAATTGCAGAGAAGGTTTATGAAAAAAGGATTCAGGCTCTGGAGTTGGGTCAATGGATTTGAGTCTCACGTAAAGCAAAACGTTTGGAGCATTGGTTAGAGATGGCAACCCCGTGATGTACAGTCACGCAGGGCAGTTGCGTAAGCGAGATGCTGTTTGCAGACGGCATGCTCAGACACCAGCCGCTGCCTGCCCTTCGCCAGCCATGCGCGCAGCGGGTGTGTGCATGTGTTGAAGTTTCCCCCTGAGGTTTAGATTGGCAATTCTGGGGCCCCTGGTTCAGAAGTTTGTTTGTTTAGTGTTACCGTCTTGGGTCGCTGCCCTTCAAAGGCAACGTCTACACACACAACGGTAAACTTAACCGCATCGTGTCCACACATGAAACGGGAGACTGCCTGCCTTCTCTCACGGGCGCTGGCTCCTGCCTGTGAATGGCTGGGTTGTTCTCGGGGTGAGTCATTTGACTGGGTTTTGTCTGCGCCCCTCCTTCAAGGGCAGAGGAAACAGAGCTAAAGATCAGTGCAGTCTAGTTTCCCAGAGTGAATTTTCACCCCCTGCCAGGTATTCTACATCTATTCATTCATTCCCTTCATTTCTTCATCCAGTAAGTGAATAAATAACATCCCGGCGTTAGGCCATGTGGGGCTTCCAGTTGGACAAAGGTGGCTGACTTTGGCCAATGTTTCTTTCTTTCTTTTGCTTTTCACTACTGCAGTGCATGGGCCGGTTTTCTCAACTAGGGGGGCATTTTGTCATTCCGCCCTCCCCAGGGAGCACTTGACCTGAATCCATTGTGGTCGTCATGACTGGGGGCAGGGCTGGGACCAGCCTGTGGGGAGCAGAGACCATGGAGCCGCACAGCAGCATCCTCCAGGGCACAGGATGTCCCCATGGCAAAAAGTCACCTGGGCCAAAATGCCGTCGGTGCTGAGGTGAGGAAACCCCAGACCAACTAGAATCCTGCTCTTCAAATTGAGGACTGCAGCCTGGCAAGACCGACCTCTTCTGGAGCTTGTCAGAAATTCAGAATCCCAGGCCAGGCGCAGCGGCTCATGCCTGTGATCTGAGCACTCTGGAAGGTTGAGGCGGTGGATAACCTGAGATCAGGAGTGAGAGACCAGCCTGAGCAAGAGCAAGACCCCGTCTCTATTAAGATTAGCCAGACATTGTGTTGTGTGCCTGTATTCCCGGCTACTCAGGGGGTTGAGGGAAGAGGATCGCTTAAGCCCAAGAGTTTGAGGTTGCTGTGAGTTATGACGCCTCCGCGCTCTACTCAGGGCCACAGAGTGAGACTCTATCTCAAAAAAGAAAAAGAAAGAAATGCAGACTCTCAGGTTCCCCCCGGACCTGCTGAATCAGAACCAGCATTTTAACAAGATCCCGGGTGATTCGTGTGCAAACACCAGTTGGAACGTTCACCCTCTGAATGGTATTAATAACATCCAAAGAGTTCCCGTTTATTTAGGGTCCAGGGCCTGGGAGCCACTCAGTGTCTGCCACCTCCTGCTGCTCACCCCCACCTCCCAGTGGAGAGTCGGGTACCCGGCATAGAGAAAGCTTTCCCCAAATAGTACACATTAGCTATGGTGCCTGGAACATGGATGCTCAAGTAATAATATCAACAATAGCCCTTCATTTATCTTTTTTTTTTAATTAAATCATAGCTGTGTACATTAGTGCAATCAAGGGGTACAATGTGCTGCTTTCATATACAATCTGAAATGTTTCCATCAAACTGTTTAACATAGCCTTCATGGCATTTTCTTAGTTATTGTATGAAAACATTTGTATTCTGTATTTAGTAAGTTTCGCCTGTACCCTTCTAAGATGCACCATATATGTGGCCCCACTAATTACCCTCCCTCCACCCGAACCTCCCCCTCCCCTCCCTTCCCATATTCTTGTGCTATAGTTGGGTTATAGCCTTCATATGAAACCTTTAAATTAGCTTCATAGTAGAATAGCCCTTTATTTCTCAAACAGCCCTTGCCAGACACTGTCCTAAGTACTTTGGATGCATTTTCTCACTTTCTGCCTTCAACAACACGACAATGAGGATATTTTTTATCCTTTTTACAATAAATGAAGGTGCCCAGAGAGGTGAAGCACCTGCCCCAGCCACACAGGAAGAGGTGAGACGGCCGTTCTTGCACAGTCTCTGGTCCCAAGACCCTGGTCGTAAGACACCGTAGGAGTCACCACGGTGAGATGGAATTTTCCTTATTCTGTGTCTCTAATGCAGGCCAGACCCATCCTCACTGAATCAAGACACCCTCGGCTAACGGATCTCTGAGGGGAGGACGCTGTCCATGGCCAAAGTCAGTCTGAGACCCAAGGACCTGGAAACTGTCCTAAGCCAGGGAGTCCACACCAGTGCTGTTCCTGAGGCCCGTCCTCATCTGTCAGTCCCACTGAGCAGACCCTGAAGTCCAGTCTCCTCCACCAGCAGTGATTTAAGTGCCAAGGTGGCAAAGACTGGGTTGCCTCACAGACACTCACTGGGCTCCTTCCTTGAGCCCCACCTGGGAGACTCCTGCAAAGCACCAAAGCCACCTGGGGTGAGTGGGACCGTGGCAGACATGTTGCTCGACTGCGGTGGGGACAGATCTCACCACCAGGTGGCGCACCTGAGGTGCCCTGAGTTTTCTCTGCTGTTCTTTTCTGCCTTGATCAAAGTGCCACCATTTATTCAACCCCAGCAGGAAAGAACAGGTGGACCCAGAGTGTGTGTTTCAC
The DNA here is from genome assembly GCA_963574655.1 of Perodicticus potto. NCBI lineage: Eukaryota > Metazoa > Chordata > Mammalia > Primates > Lorisidae > Perodicticus > Perodicticus potto. Next base: position 26,008 of record CAUYRH010131264.1, on the reverse strand, counting down.
GACCTATGGAGACGATATGATTAAGGACTATTTGTTTGAAACAATCCTTTTATATTCCTAAAATGCATCATTTTTTTTCTGCCAAGTCAGTGGCTACCCCACCACCCTGCACATTCAATCTGGTCCAGAAAGACACTCAGAAAGTACCTCTCCCCTGGATAAGGGACCATGTTTGTGCGCAACTCCAAAGGTCCCTGTCTCTCTTTCTTAGAACCACTCATCCTAGGGTGCTGTCCCAACCGCCCTCCGAGCCCCCAGGCCGAGATTAACGCACAGACCTTCCCTCACCTGGCGGCTTCCCAGGTGTTCCAGAGCGGCCAGGGCCTGACAGCGCAGCTGTGACAATCGCTGATTGAGAAATTGGAGTAAAAGGGCATCCCTGAGCACCTAGCTTGGCTCTGACTTCGCTTCTCCTTTCTAGAAGGTCCCAGCTGTGGTTGCCAGGTTACGCCAGAACTGATATCTGAGAGATTAGAGGAGACCCTTTCCACCACCCTGCATCCTGGTGGCCTCCCACCTCCGCAATAAGGCTGGAGCCATTTTCCATAGAGGTGATTTATATTCCTAAAGCCTCTGGAAATAGTATTGTGAATGCCCAGTCAGCCACCAAATGACCTTGGACGCTTCCTCTTGTCTGAGAGCTTTCCGGGGTCTCCAGTGACCTCCACCTCCACTCTTTGCAACCTTCCCCCCCAACCAAGAGGAGGAGGTCCCCAAACAACCTGCTTCTACCAGTGGCTAAGAATTCCAGAGATAGCCAGCTGCCGGGGGTGTCTGTCTCAACCTACTGGAATTTAAGTTCAGCAGTGGGGAGAGTTTTTGCCAGTTTTCTTCACTGTTGTGGCCTCACCATCCAGAACCGTTTCTAGCACATACTAAGTGCTTAGGAGATGTTTTTGAAAGCAAGAAGGAGTGTCTCCTTATGGGGCAAGCTAGTTAAATCTTGCCATTAACTCTATGAGGTAGGTGTAATTATTATCCCAATTTACAGATGGGGAAGCTGAGGCCCAAGGTCCTACAGCTGGCAAAAGAAGGAGCTGGGATTGGACCTCAGGCCTGCCAGATGTCCGGGCTCTTTGCAGTGTGCTTCCCCCACCCCCTAGCAGCAACTCTTGCCTTTCTAGGAGATGCTGGACAGAGATTTTTAAAAAATCAAAGGACTTTTTCTGTCCTTGCAGGGCAGTTTGAAACACAGAGGATAAGCTGGCCAGACCTCTTCTTCTAGACAAAGCTCCTCCCTGCTTTCAAAGTCTTCCTGAGGACCTGGTGGTAGTGGGTCCTCCTGGACAAGGGACCCTTAGCAGATGGAAGGGGGCTGGGAGGTTCATTCTGCACTAGAAGCAGCTATCCCCACTCCAAGCATGGGAACCCCTTGCTGCCTCACTTGTCCAGCACCCCGTGTGGCTTCTCCTCCTTGCTTGGCACCAAGCTTCCAGTCCACAGCAGGTAGAGAGGATAGAGGAAGACTGAGATCCCAGAGGAGAAGGGAGCAAATGTTGGCTCTGGGATCTCGGAGTAGGGCCACATCGACTGGCATTGTCTAAATAGTTGTTTTATTGTACAAGTGTCACATGGTGGGAGCAGAAGGAGGGGTTCCGGAGTTAGCCGTCAAACTCTGACTCTGTTAGTGAAAAGCAGTGCCTTAAAGCAAACAAATTTCTCTGATCTCAATTTGCTACTTTGAAAATGGGCCTGAGGATTATCTCCATCTTATAGGGTCCAGAAGAGGCCTGAGGTAAGCCACGTGCAGCGCACAGCACACAGCAAACCGGAAAGGGTTCACCGCCTGTCCTGCAGGCAGAAGAGAGCCCGTAATGTTCTCCTAGCCATGACAAGTGGCAGCTGCTGGGTGACAGTTTTCTATGGATGGAAAGACCCATATTTGGACCCCAGACTTTGCCTCAAATCCCACCTGTGTCACTTACTAGTTTGAGTGAATCGCTTAGACCTTCTGTGCCTCGGTTTCTTCATTTGTCAAGCTGGGACAGGTTTTCCCCCATTGGAGGGATGAAACATAATGTCGCATGTAAAGTGCCTGGTACAGGGACATTGGGAAGGAGGGGACCCAGATCGGGGAGGATTGGTTAGCTTCTAGAATATTGTAATTTAAAAGAAAAAGGTTTGTTGTGAAACTAAAATGATGATAAAAAGACAATGCGATGGTCTTTCCTACTACAGAAAATGCTCAACTTGAAACAGGAAGGTCTTCTCCCCCAGCCTGAGGAGCCAGCTCTGAAACCCACAGTGTAAGGAGGGAAGTGGGACTTCTTAGGTCACCCTGCCACCACCCCAGGTCCCCTTCATCTTTCAGCCAGGACGGTGATGACTTGTCATTAAACATTATTTATTCCTAACTCCACTTCTGCCGTATAATTCCCCACCTATATCATTAGGCCACCGAAGCACTCAGCGATACCTCTCTGCAAGACTCACTCGTAAATATGCGTTTTACAGCCACACTTACGTCACCGGGGTAGTGAACGTGGCCGCTGGGGGCCAGCACGTCTCTGACACGCTTGATGTGCAGCCAGCTCTCAATTCCCAGACTGACTGTATGAAACACTGTTGGCCCATTTGTCCTCTGCCAGCTTCCCATACAAGTTGTTTCCAGAAGCTACGACGGCTGTGTTCACAAACCAGCTGGGCCAACAGGGAATTCTTCCCCAGCACCGGAGTCCCTAAGGAAACATTCTCCGGGTAGACAGTCCCCATGGATTAGCTTTCCCCAGTTGGACTTTCCCTCTGAAGGGCGGGCGCACTTCTCCCCTTTGCGAGGCCTTGCCCAGGCAGCCCCTCACTTTCTGTTGCTAAAATTCTCCTAAGACAGTGACCATCCCTCCGCACCTTTCAGCCTCTGGATTCTCGTCAGGAATGGGCATGACCGTCACCAACATTGACACCAGATAGGCACTGAGGACAGAACAAGCATTACAAGAAGAATTCGGAGAGCTGAACAAGTTGCCTAGGGCAGAGGAGTCCCCACCTAGCGATGGTGCTGTTGTGACTCCCCACCCTGCAGGTGAGGAGCTGAGGGTGCAGGGAGGCCAGATGACCTGCTCAAGAGCACAGAGCCAGATTCCAAGCCCGGAAGCTGTCCTAACAACCAGAAGAAAAGAAATAAGAGAAAGAGGATTTGACCCCGTGTCTCCCCACAGTGTCCTAGCTGGGTAGGGGACACAAGAGACAAGCGGACGTGGGCAACTGGTCTCCCAGCAGGTGCCCGCGTGCTGCTGGCAGGAAGCCCCTTGCTCTGAGAACTGCTGTGTACTGGACCCTCACACTCTTCCTCCCCGCTCCTCTCGTCCTTTGAGATAGGTGCCATCGTTATCTTCACTTCCCAGGTCAGGAAACTGAGGCTTTGAGAGGGAGAATAGTTGATCCCTTAATATCCTAGGAAGCGATGGAGACGAAGCATGGTTGTGACCATCTCAAGGGAAGACGTGCTGAGCACACATCTGTCAATCTAACCTGGGACCTTGGTTTGATGAGGGTTCATGGTCACTTTCTCCTGCCTGTGCCAGGGTCTGAACCAGATTGGAAGCCCCTCGAGGGCAGCAACACAAGAGCTAATCTGTTATGTGACTTCACTTACAGGCATCTCCTCTGAATCACGTCTTGCCAAACACTTCAGTGGCCCATCCGCCTTCCAGGGAGCCCCCCACCCGCCCCGTCACTCTCCTATCACAGTGACCTCTCCCTCGTCGGAGGATCCTGCTGCATTAAGGCTTGAACTATCTGAAATAATGCCACACAAGGGATTTGTGTCAACATCGCTGATAGGAACACCAAGCCTTCAGGAGCTTCGGACCCAGCTCTGGGGCCTCACCGCGGATGGCCAGAAGGGCCTGAGCAGTTTGTGTAGAGCAGAGAGCTGCACAGAGGCAGTAGGGAGCTGCTGCAAAATGCAGGGCGGCTGATGATTCCCATACTCAACAATAGCTAGGTCTTTGGATTTTTCAAAATAAACCATACATTCGGATTTTTCAAAATAAGCCATACATTTGGGTTTCTCTCATTAAAAATATGAGAGTTTCAAGTCTTCAGGTATTAGCCACCAATTCAATTGTTCATAAGTATTTTGCAAGGTAAGGAAAACACCCCCTAGGCCAGATTGGGCTGTGATACCCTAGCTGGTAACCTCTATTCTAGTTGGTGAGAGGAGAGGAGGCTGTGTCCTATTCATTTCTGTAATGTCCCCAAACCATGTTGGCACACACAGTAGCTTCTTGATAAATGCAGATGGAAGGACACATTTGTCAAAGCTGACACAACCTGGCACATCAGATGGAAAGTGAGTTTCAGAAGTTCAGTGATGACATGAACTGTTGCCTCCCACCCAGCTTCTCCCAAGCGTCTCTGGAGCATGTCCTAGCTTACATGGGGGTGGCAGAAAGAGGACAGAGCCAGAAGGTGGACAGCTAATCCCTGAGACCACTGCTTTCTCTCCCTGCCCTCCTCATCAGCTCTGCCTTGATGTGGGTCTAAGGCTGGTTATTTCATGGAAGAAATCCAGGCTCTGTGTAGGACACAGGGAAGGTTGGACACGGTGGCTCTGGACCTGAGATGATGTTGCCTCCCCTAGGGACACTTGCTGTCTCGTCTGGGGTGCAACTGCTCCTGGCATCTAGAGGGTGGGGTCCAGGATGCAGGTTGCCCCCCCCCACGGGAAAAACTCCCCCTGCCCCAGCGTCAATGGTGGGGAGAGCAAGCAGCCCTGGAGCAGGGAGCAGGTGCCCAGACAGATGCAGCTCTGGCTACGGTGGCTTTTGCTCTGCTGCGTGACCTTGAAGCTCTTACTAATCAGCCTGACCAACTCTCATTTTTCTCTCCTGTAAGTTGGGGTTTGTGTAAGTAAAATTCTTTTGCGGTAGGTGTGAGGTTTTGATGAGATCATGTGTGTTACATGCTTAGCAGACGCCTGGCTCGTAATAAGTCCTCACCAAGTCCCAGCTGCTGTCACTGTCCCTCTACCTGTGGGTTGGCCTGTTTGCTATCTAATCACCTACACAAAGAAAAGGGGGTTTTGCAAACTTTTGCTTGTGGGCTCAGAATTCAAATTCAGCAGGACCCCTAACACAGTGAACTTCCAAGCCTATGAAACAAATAGACATTCGGGATAACCAGTGGAAATCGCTTTTCTTTTCACCAGTATGCCTCTCAGTGCCTTGAACCTTATTTAATAATTACTCCCACCAAACTTACATGTAGGGCTTTCCCCAGCCCTTGAAAAGAGGGCTACAGTTGAAAACAACCATAAGGTACACAGCTAATACCTGAGAGCACCTCTCTCTCTCCCTACCCTCCTCTCATCAGCCTCACCTTGATTTGAGTCTAAGGCTGTTTACCTCATGGATGAAATCCAGGCTCTGTTCTAGGCTCTGGTGAACATGGCAGGTGTTTAAATAAGACATCTCTGCCTGGACCTGTCAGGCTGACCAGCAACATAGCCCAGGGGTAGGTATGAAACGTGATTCCTGGCTGTTAGGTGTTTGGTCACTTGGCCAGGAAAGGTGGGCAAAAAGCAGGGGCCAGAGTGGCAAAATGTTAATAATTGCTGAGGGGCTTGGCACCCATAGTACAGTGGTTACAGTGTCAGCTACATACACCAAGGCTGGCAGGTTATCAGCCTGGGCCAGATAAACAACAATGACAACTGCAACAAAAAATAGCCGGGTCTTGTGGTTGGCACCTGTAGTCCCAGCTACTTGGGAGGTTTAGGCAAGAGAATAGCTTAAGCCCAAGAGTTTGAAGTTGCTGTGAGCTGTGATGCCACAGCACTCTACTGAGGGTGATATAGTGGGACTGTCTCAAAAACAAAACAAAACAAAAATAATTGCTGAGGAAGATTTCTTGGTGAGTTTTGGCTTACACATGATCTGGGTTTTTTTTTTTCAGTTTTGGCCAGGGCTGGGCCTAAACCTGCCACCCCTGGTACTTGGGGCTGGCGCCCCACTCCTTGAGCCACAGGCCCACCCTCACATGATCTGATCCCACAATGTAGGGGAGGGGATTTCTCCAGTAGAGAAATTATTGTCTCCCCTCGGTGGGTGGCATCAGATCTAGACCCAGAGGGAGAAAAATGTTCCTGAAGTTCTATGAACTAAACGGGTTCCGTGAAGTGAGCCATAGCAAGTGGGGATTAGTAGGGCATCATGAAGGATGTCTTTGGCAGCTGGGGGGCTTCCCAGCCGAGACTGAATTAGAATCTGGTGTCTGTGGGAGCCACTGCCTGAGTTGTTAATGCCGACAAGCAATGTGGGAGTTAGTGCTCTGGGAGTGGGCCCTCGAGGCAGAGGGGAAATGGTTCGTTCAGCTGTGAGAGCCCAGTGATTAAACCGCACGCCCTCTAAAGAAGAGTTGCAGTTGGCACTCGGGATTCTGGACTCTGGAGCCTTGCTTTGGGGCTAGGCAACTAAGCAGGACCTGGGGTGTAGATAGAAGACAGCGGCTGGAGGCAGCACAGCCTGGGTTGTAGGCAGCTGGGTGACTTCAGGAAGCTGGGGCAGAGAGCCTGGGGCAGGGAACGAGGTCCTCACACAGCCACAGAACAGGATATCAGGAAGGAGCAGGGAGCTGGATGGGATCCCACTCACCAGCCTTGTTTTCTAAAGGTAGAAACTAAAGCCCACAGGGGCACATCTATGACGACTCTGATCATAGCAACGGCTGAAACTCAGATCAGAGCTACAAAGTGCCAGGTGCAATCTGAGACTGGGTGAATCATGGCTCAGTTACTTGTCACAGCAATGACAACACTACTGTTACCTCCATGTCACAGACAGGGAAACTGAGGCACAGAAAAATCAAAGCATCTTGCCCCAAAACCAGAGTTGGTACCTGCACAAATGCCCCACTAGAGACAATTTTCATTCTTCATGTTGGCAGCTAAATTTCGGGAAACATGATCTTTCCTTTGTTCTAGTCTCAAGTTTTAAGTCATTTTATTTAGCAACAAATCCTTTCTTCAAACAAAAGCAGATGCAGAAACTCAATATAGGCAATGAGTAAAGATTGAGCAGCTTTTAATTAAAAAAATCAAAACGAAGATCAAATATTTTTTGCTTATCAGATGGGCAAACACTGTAAGCGTTGGTAACATGTGGTGCTGGTGAGGGTGTGGGAAAACCAGCACTCCCATGAGGAGTTGCTTGTGGGAGGCGTGTTGCTGCAATATTTTTGGATGGCAATTGGGTGATAATCTGCAAAAGATCAACAGTCATCTTGCCTCTGACCCAGCAATTCCACTTCTAGGAATTACCCGACTGGTGTCCTTGCAACAGAGTTCCACGTACCCAAACAAAGAAGCATGAGGTAGCAAAAAGGCTAGACACAGCCTGTAAATCCACACATGAAAGAGTGGTTAGAAACATGGTAACTTTGTGCCCTAGAATCTTCTGCAGATGTTCAACAGAATGAATCACAGCTAAACGTGTTGATGTGGAAAGATAACCTTTTAATTAGGAAACCGTGCCAATCGATCTGTGAAGCTTGAGCAATTTTTCCATATGTGTGCACCTGTGTAACCATCACCGAGATCCAGGTAGGAAGAACTTCCGTCACTTCAGAAGCCTTCCTGCGTCCCCTTTCAGCCACTCACGCCTTCTTCCCACCCAGGAAGGAACCACCCTTCTGACTTACGGGGCTGTTGAGTACTTCTGTCTCTTCTTGACATGCATGGAAAAGGAGCACCCAGGGTGCACGCTCTCATCCTTGGCTTCTTTCATCCAGCATGATGTTTTTGAAATTTGTCCATGTCAGGTGTATGTCACTACTTTGTTCCTGTTGGTTGCCAAGTAATATTTCACTGTAGATTACAGCACACACGTGGGGCATTTGGGTTGTTTCTACTTTTTGACTAATGCAAATAAAGCTTCTCTGAGCATTCTTGTACAAGTCTTTTTGTGAACAAACTTCTGGGGCATTGGATAGGTATATGTTGAACTTTGGTAAATCAGTTTTTAAAAGTGGTTGAATCGAATCAATTTACAATTTCCACGCCAACAATGTGTGAGAGTTCCGATTGCTCCTAGTCCTTGCTAACACTTAGTATTGTCAGGGTTTGTTTTTCTACTTTATTTTAGCCATTCTGGTTAGTGTGAATGGTTTCTCATTGTGATTCAAAACGTATTTTTAATAAAAATAAATATGCAAAACAATGTCTATATTAGGACCTCTGTTGAGTAGTATTATGTTACATAATATATGTAAGCAGAGCAGGGACAGAACCCACGCCGCGCATCCCGCAGTAGGCTCGCCATGGCGATGGGCAGTGGGGGCAAGTTCACAAAAAGACTTGTACAAGAATGCTCAGAGAAGCTTTATTAGTGGCAGCAGTGGAGGCGGAGGTGCAGTCCTGGAGCAGGAGGACTCCGTACTGTGCCGGCGAGGTACAGGCCAGAGTGATGGTTTTGACATTTCGGATGATACGGCATTGATAAAAGCTTATGATAAAGCGGTGGCTTCATTTAATCATGCTCTAAAGAATGGTGACATTTGTGAAACTTCAGATAAACCAAAAGGCACACCTAGAAGAAAACCTGCCAAGAAGAATAAAAGTCAAAAAAAGAATACTGCAACACCCTTGAAACAGTGGAAAGTTGGTGACAAATGTTCTGCCATTTGGTCAGAAGATGGTTGTATTTACCCAGCTACCATTGCCTCAGTTGATTTTAAGAGAGAAACTTGTGTTGTGGTTTACACTGGATATGGAAATAGAGAGGAGCAAAATCTGTCTGATCTACTTTCCCCAACCTCTGAAGTAACGAATAATATAGAACGGAATGCTCAAGAGAATGAAAATGAAAGTCAAGCTTCAACAGATGAAAGTGAGAACTCCAGGTCTCCTGGAAATAAATCAAATAGCATCAAGTCAAAAACTACTCCATGGAATTCTTTGCTCCCTCCGCCTCCCCCCATGCCAGGGTCAAGACTAGGATTAGGAAAGCCAGGTTTAAAATACAATGGCCCACCACCACCACCACCCCACTTCTTGTCATGCTGACTGCCTCCATTTCCTTCTGCACCACCAATAATTCCCCCACCACCTCCTATATGTCCAGATTCTCTTGATGATACTGATGCTTTGGGAAGTATGTTAATGTCTTGGTACACGAGTGGCTATCATACTGGCTATTATATGGGTTTTAGACAAAATCAAAAAGAAGGACAGTATTCACATTCCAGTTAAGGAGAAATACTGAGGATAGAGCAACAAGTTAAATGGCACCACTAAAGAAATGATCAGACAGGTCCAGAATGTGGAATGTGGTAGAAGATAATGGCCTCATTTCTTCAAAATATCGGAGTTGGGAAGGAAAAAAGGAGGTGCGAATGGGTAACTGTTCTGGATTTAAAGTTACTTAAGAGACATAACCAAATGCAATGTGGAATCTTTGATTGGACCCTATTTAAAAAAACATCTGTCTTAGGGTAGGGGAAATTGAGAAAATGAATATGGACTGGATTTTAAATGAAATTAGACAATTATTACTAATTGTATGTGCTGGACGTTGTAGTTTTAGAACAGTGGTTCTCAACCTTCCTAATGCCATGAACCTTTAATACAGTCCAAAGGGGTCATGACCCACAGGTTGAGAACCGCTGTTTTAGAAGAATGTTTTAATTTGCATACTCAAATATGTTTTGAATGAACTGTTACCGTGTCTCTAAAATGTTTCGAAATGGTTTAGCAAAACATAGGTGTGAAGCATAAATGGCAAAATGTTAATGACTAGCTGGTGTGTATACGGATGTTCCCTGTACTATTTTTTTCTATTTTCTGTATGTTTAAAAGTATATAGTAAAATTACTCGATTTTTTTTAAATTAAAAAAATATATATTTAAGCAATATATACACACGTATATAAAAAGGTTCTCCAGGAAAAATGATCTGAAATAATAAAGAAAAGTGTCAATGTTCATGAAGAAAAATTGGAACCCAGATAAGGAGGCAAGGCTTTACTTTTTGTTCATTCCTATAATAGTTAACTATTTAATCATATCAATTAAGTTTCAAAGCAAGAAATAGAAATCCTTCTAGGGTTTAATATAGCAAATGAGATGCTTGCAAAACCACTAGCGATAGGCGCAGTGGCTCATTCCTGTAATCCTAGCACTTTGGGAGACTGAGGAAAAGGGATCACTTGAGACCAGGAGTTTGAGACCAGCCTAGTTAATATAGCAATACCCCATCCATACACACACACTACACACACGCACAAATTTTTAAAGAGAAAAAACAAAACACTGAAAGTTTTGCTGATTGGATTCTAGGGTATCCTTCCAGGAAAGACTCCAAAGCATGCAGAGAGAACTTGCTTGGGTTACATCTCGGGCTGCTGGTAGAACAGAGTTCAGCAGCACATGCCCATATCTGCTTGTTAACACTGAGGAAGCCGGAAAATATACAGGGGAGTGCAGCTCACATCCTCAAAGGGCAGGACAGTGACATTTGCCTCTTGCACACCTTTCAAATCCCACACAGGTGCACTCATTTAACAGAATTTAATTCACATCCAGAACTCTAGCTGCAAAGGAGTCTGAAAAATAAAGTTTTCGGCTTTATGGCCTCTGCCCTACAGGCAGGAATATTAGAGGGAGGGAGGAATGGAGGTTGAGCAAGCTTATCAAAATATCCAAACATTGACTTTGTGCAATTGTATTAATGGAAGCAGAGGTCACCTGGGGCCATTATCTTCTTTATACTTTCATGTACAAAAAGTACACATACGTGTGCATAATTATTTTATTTTATTATTTTTTTTGAGACAGAGCCTCAAGCCTTCACCCTGTATAGAGTGCCATGGCATCACAGCTCACAGCTCCATCTCCTAGGCTCAAGTGATTTTCCTGCCTCGCCTCCCAAGTAGCTGAGACTACAGGCATGCGCCATAACACCCGGCTGTTTTTTGGTTGCAGCCGTCGTTGTTTGGTGGGTCTGGACTGGATTTGAACCCACCAACTCAGGTGTATGTGGCTGATGCCTCAGCCGCTTGAGCCACAGGCGTGGAGCCAGTGTACATAATTATTTTAAACAAAAAGAAGAGTTATTTTCAGATAAATTGGGAGAGGGGATAATTCTCATCTTAACCCCTCCCCTAGGAAGACCAAAAGGCATCTCTCTGGATGTTTTAAAGCTCCAGAGTTTGAACATCTCAATTCTACACTAATCTGTTGGTTAATAAGCCATACCACATTGGCTCGGCACCTGTGGCTCAACGGGCTAAGGCGCCAGCCATGCACACCTGAGCTGGCGGGTTCGAATCCAGCCCGGGCCGCCAAACAACAATGATGGCTGCAACCAAAAAATGGTCGGGCGTTGTGGCGGGCGCCTGTAGTCCCAGCTACTTGGGAGGCGGAGGCAGGAGACTCACTTGAGCCCAGGAATTGGAGGTTGCTGTGAGCTGTGATGCCATAGCACTGTATCCAGGGTGACAGCTTGAGGCTCTGTCTCAAAAAAAAAAAGTCATGCCAGTTTGGCACCTGAAATTTTAGGTGCATCTTGCTACTTGCATCTTTATTTATACCTGAGTCATGGTTAAACCACTGGTTTTGCTTATTTGTGTATCAAGAATAATAGTAGGAAAAATTAGTCAAGAAAACAGCATTGTAGGAAACTTCTTTAAAAAAAACTTTTTTTCAAAGCAGTTATAAATCAGCTCCCTACATGCTTAACAAACTTTCCTTCTCTGATCAATCTTTTCTGTGTCTCTCTGTGCTTCAGGCATACTGGTTGTCTATTACTGATAAATTTTGAAGTCTAGCCAGTCACATTATTCACGTTTTTGGTCAGGACTCAGTTCTACCACCGACTGGAAGTGATTCTCTATGGCTCTTGGCTCTGTCCTTGAATCTGTTCTACTCCCTGAATTATCTCTCTGTTTTCATAAAAGCAAACTTATTTTTGCAGCTGAGTAGTTTACTTGCCCATAGAGGTCTTTGTTTTCTTTTTACAGTGTTTCTTTCCATTCTGGCACTATTTTTGCTGATAAAATTATCTTAAAATTTTTGCAAGTCTCTTAAGAATCTTACTGAGATTTACTCCACAAAAGCTATGCCCACATATCTGTTTCCTGCTTTAGAACTCTGGAAGTGGCTGATAGACCCTGAATATACCCTGAATAGTTCTGAGGGTCTAAGAAACTCATAGCCACACCCTCCGCTTTATCTTTGCACTATGTTTTCCTGATTATACTTTGGATTTTATCTCCATTCGAAAGTCTCTTTTCTTTGGTTTTATATGTTACTTGTAGAGGCTGGACATTTTTAAACCCTGCAGTTCCTGCCTCTTTTGTAATCTAAGTTCTTTTTTTTAGTTTATCTCTTTCCTCTGATATATTTTTTTTTCTTCTTTCCTCTGATATTTGTACTCTAAGTAACTACGAGAATCAAGGCAGCACCTTACTACTCTGCCTGGAAATTTCTTTAACTAAATCATTGAGTTCATTTATTATTTTCCATGTTGTCAAAAAGTGCTAAACTCTCTGTCACTGCACAATAAGAATTCCTGTTCTTCTAGTTCCCATTCATATTTTCCTGAGTTTCTTTTTGGACATCACCTTTAGGCCTTTTCAAAGGCCATCAGGTATCTGAAAAGGGTCTCTCTGAAACAATTCAGGCCTTCACTAACCCTCTTCTCGGGGTCTCTGCAGCTTTTGGTAATAGCAGCACCTCATTTCCAGGAACGAAATCAGTATCAGTTAAATATTGCTGCATAGCAAGTTACCCTAAAACTTAGGAACTTCAAAGAAAAATAATCATTTATTACCCCTCATAGAGATAAATAAATTATCTCTCTGTTTCAAGAATTTGAGAGCATGTCACTGGAGTACTCTGGCTTGGAAACAAGGGTGCCGTCAGATTTCAGCTGGGCTACGTTTATCCCACTGGAGCTGGAGGACCCACTTCCAAGACCGTCCATTGGCATGGCTGGCCAGTGGGTGCTGGCTGTCGGTCAGCCTGCAGTCTTCTCCACGAGGGCCTCTCCTCAGAGCTGTTTGAGTATCCTTCCGACATGGTAGCTGGCCTCCCCCAGGCAGGCAACCCCAGGTGGAGGCAGCCATGTCTTTTAAGACCTAGCCTTGGAAGTTATATACTATAATTTCCACCACAGCCACACGTGCTGATTCAATAGTTGAGGGGTAATAGAGAGAGACAATACAAGGGTGTGAAAGCCATGCAGGGCTTTGGATTAGAAGCCATCTGTGAGGATGGGAAACAAAATCGATTAGGCTTGGTGCCCATGCACAGTGATTATGGCACTGGCCACATGCACGGAAGCTGGTGGGTTCAAATCGGCCTGGGCCAGCTACACAACATAACAACTGCAACCAGAGAATAGCCAGGCATTGTGGCAGGCACCTGTAGATGCAGCTACTTGGGAGGCTAAGGCAAAAGAATTGCTTAAGTCCAAGAGTTGGAGGTTGCTGTGAGCTGTGACGCCAGAGCACTCTACAAGAGCAACATAGTGAGACTCTGTCTCAAAAAAGAAAAAAGTGATTTGGGAAATTAAATGATAGTAGAGGTTGGACGGGGTTCTCTGTAGGAAGGAAATAACCAAAAACCGAGTTAACATCCCTCGCTGAGCTTTCCTCTTCTAGAATATAAATTCTGGTGTGCATGGGGGCAGGGCCATTTGCAGCTCCTCCTATCACATGTGTGGCCTCTGGCAAGCGGCTGCCTCTCTGGACCTCAGTCAGCTCAGATGTAAATGAACCTAATAATAGAACTTGCACCGTAGGGTCATTTGAAGATTAAGTGAGGGGGTGGAGGTGTACTTGAAGCATTTCCGGAAGCCACATAGGGATGCTCAGGCTGGTCACAAAACACACAATCTCATCGTGAGGGTTCTGATGCCACGGAGCCACAATCCACGTTTCATACAAGAACAGCAACCACATGAAATAGCAAATTTGTTCCTTCTCCTTCAGATAAAATTTATGGTTCAATAGTCTTAAAGAAGAACTTGACTTAGATCTGGTTTAAGCCAGTTCCCAGGTGTTGTTAAAAAACCAATCCATCTGTCCGTCAGTAAGGGTGTCAGATTGTAGTCATTCTTCGCTATCCCCCTAAAGAATTTGACATTCTTGCGCTAACACTCGTAACGTTTCTTTACATTGCTCTATTAAAATAAACAAAAGCGGTAGACCCTCACTGTCACTGAGAAGCAAATATGGGCTCTGACCTGAAGGCTTTAAGGCCTCTGGGGATCGTCTTCCTAAAACTCATCTAGAGACATCTGGCTGCCACCCACACTGTCCTCAGCTCTGTGCTCCCACTCAGCAGGACACAGAGGAGGGGAAAGACTCACACCTACCCTTCAGGGTTCCCAGTGGAGGTGGCCACACCAGCCACCTACAAAGGCCTTGAGCACTGGGGAATCCTGAGGGGCCAGCGTCAAGGGCACCAACATGAAATCCAGCAGCACAATTTTAAGGGAGCCTGTCACAGCAGGTGCTGTTGAAAGGCTGCACCCGGACACCAGGTAGACAGTGGTCTAAATTGCCCAAGAGCAAATCGTGGCTGGAGCAATTACTGTGGATGGCCCCAGGCAAATCTCATGACACCCTGGGCCTCAATTTTCCTCATCTGTAAAATGGGGGCGATGGCGAGGATAACTACCTCACAAGGCTGTCAATGATCAAAAGTGTAATTTTCAAAAGATAAAATCACAACTCTTATATAAGTCTAAAACAAAGACGGGCCAAGATTTTTGTTTAACTCTTTAATTAACGAGGGCCCCAGTAAGATGTTACAAATGGTTCAAAGGATAATTCAAACACACACATAGGTGATCAGAAAGGCTAAAACGAATTTATAAATAGCAGCTAACCTGGTCAATAGTGGCAGAGCGTAACCCCGACCTTGGGACAAAGCTCATTTGCATTTCTATAGCCAGTGGCATTTGCATCACTATCACTAAGGACAACGGAGAGGTCAGGCCTCCATTGAATCAGAGCTACAAAGGGTTTGTCTGCAGGATATTCAGGGATAATCTCTTTTTGTCTATTTTAAAAATTCTTTTCTGAAAGTGTAAACCACTTAGCACACCTAAAGTTTCCAATAAACATTGGCTATCCTGTTTGTTAATTCTTGAAATGCAAGATCCTTTTCTGTCCACCCTACATTTTAGGGAAGGCCCCAGGGTGGGAGAGAGAAAAGCACACCCCAAGCTCCTAATATATATATACACACATATATTTGACACTGTTTGAAGTTCAGCTAATTCCAGCCTTGGGTCCCTCTTCAACTCCCTGGGTTGTGTGCCCACTGGGCCTTTGTCATTAGCTTGGGAACCTGAGCCCGGATTGCAGCTCTGTCCTAAGGCCTGTGGCATCCACACACAAACTCTTCCCTAAATCGGGCCTGTGGACACGAAACCCAGGCCCAGTTCTCCAGAATATACCTAGAGTCAATTGTAGCTCCTACTTAAAAGTACTGGAAGGATTTCTGTTGATTTTAGGATTAAGGGTAAAATCTTTGTCATGGCCCCAACGTCCTGCAGCATCTGCCTTCAGTCCCTGGGTCAGACCAAATTCTCCCCTGCCCCAGGGCCTTTGCACGGCTGTGTGCATGGCTTTTCAGAGGTTCTCAACCTGTGGGTCTTGACCCCATTTTACAATGAAAATACATTGCGGCATTAAGAAGGTTGAGAACCACTGGCTTAAGTGCTCATCTCTCCCTCCACACCCTGCCTTTCTAACTCCTGCTCATCCTTCTAATCCTTCCTGAATAGACACCCTCCAAAGATGCCTCCCTGACTTCCCTGAGCGGAGCAAATCTCCTATGAGAGGTCTGTGGCCCTTCTTCAAAGATCTTGCAGAAGTATTTTGCACTCCTTTTGTTAGTGAAAGTTTAGCAGTTGTGCCTAAGGTTGCCTCAAAAGAACAAGTGGTTTGAGGAGAAAGAAAAGTTTAACTTGCTGACAAATGAGAAGGCTGCAGACACCCTTCTCAACCTATCAGCAACCTAATTTTGAGCAGAAGTCCAGTGCTTTGAAGGGGATGGTTCTGATCAATCCCATCTTTGGCTAAGACAATCTTTCTGTGCCACAAAGAACAAAGGGTTTGAACCAGGGATGTAGGTTTTAGTTCTCAAAAAGGGTAAGGGTAAGAAAACATTTTACCTCCTTTCAGGCCATCTCCTCTGTTAACTTTTTCTTATTATTTAGTTAACATTCATCTCCCCAGCAGACTGGGAGGCCCATGAGGGCAGGGGTCTGCCTGTGCCCCATATAGCCCAAGGCCCGGCACAGAACCTAGGGCAAAAGAGACCCCTGTCTATGCCCATCTGTGGGATGTGTCCCTCAGTCACATGACATACGAGCCCGTCTTACACAGGGAGTGAGGCCTACACTTCTCACAGATGGGCAGCTCACTTTTGGAAACCCCTGTCACCCCATCGCATATAACAGCTGTGCTCTGACATTGGGTGTGCTGTTTATGAGTCAAGCCCACCCAGGCTTCTTCCAGCCTCAGTCCTCTCTGCCCTGTGGTCCAGAGCACAGACCCAGGGGCGAGACTGCCGGGCTTTGAATCTGAGTTTTGGTTCCTGTTTTGCTGTGTGGCATCCAGAACATCAGTTTCCTCATCTGAAGAATGAGGAAAATGATAATACCACAGCAACAAGTGGAAAGGCTTTTGCCGAATTTGTTCTATGGACAAGATGCTACTATTTCCTCTGTTATCCAGAGACCTCAGAAAGCATTTCCTTGAGTCCCCAGAGTTTCCCTAACCACTCAACCTGCTCCTTCCTTCCACACCAGGCTCTCAGCCCAAGTCCCTCCTTTCGGAGTTCTGAAGAAATGAAGACAGCTCCGTCTGTGGAGGTGTATGTTTAACAGGTAAATACAGCTGTCACCCCGCCCTCCAGCCCAGTGCTTCCATGAAAAGACCAGAGCCAAACAGAGATTTCTTTTGGAAATGAGGAAAGGCAGCTTCAGAATCAGGAGGAACCCCAAAGTCTCGACAATAGAGAATCCGTTGAACAAACTCTACGAAGTTCGAATGAGAAATTGCTGCAGTCCATCAACACAACGCAGACCTCAGGTCCTGGGGAGAACTGTACTCTTCCGCTCCGTGTTGGTGACTTGGCCAGTTCAACAGGTGAAAATTCACTGAGCTTGTCTGTGACAAGTGTCCCTTTCTGCATATGTAGAAAATTTTGGTAAAAAAGCTTACTTTAAAAAGGACTCCATTTTTGTTTACAGTATAACAGGGAGGTCAAGTAAGAGTTTGGGGGCCAGGAGAGTGAGGCCGCCTGTCTCTGGTTCTCCCTTTACAGGCTGTGTGACCTTGAGGAGAGAACTTCACCTCTCTGAACACTAATTTTCCCATCTTCAAAAGCGGGATAAAAAGAGTAACAGACTGTCTAGGGCGGTATTTTCCAACCTTTTTGTTTATCTCACAGCACACTTGAACCTATAGAAAAACTTCCGTGGCACGCTTAAATGATGTTCATCAGAAAAAAACAGTTAGAAAATATGTATACTCACTGTGGTTTAAATTTCTTTCAAAAATAATTTAATTACTGATCTTTAAAAATTTTGCAGCACACCTAAAATCCTCTCACGGCACACTGGTTGAAAATCAGTGCTCTAGAGTTGAGGTTAAATGAGATACTATCTATAAAAGTCTTAGTTCAGTGCCTTGCATAATAAATGTTCAATAAATTGCAGTTGCCTTATTATTATTATTACTGCAGAAGAAAATGTCAGAATAATCACACAACAAGGTGTTAATAGTGGTTCTCTTTGTTTTGCTTATCTGTAATTTCAACATTTTAAATAATGAACATGCATTCCTTATGCAATCAGAAAACACAGAGAGGATAAAATTATGTATTTTAATACTGGAATTACTGTGAAGTCCCAAGAAAAGCCGGATCAATAAACAAGTTGAAAATAGGGTCAAGTTCTTGGACATGTTCTCATTACCTTAACACCAAGCACCTGTAAGGGTCCTGAATATGTCACCTGAGCAAGTATTCAGTAAGGAGCCCGTGTGGCCCCAGGCAGGTGGTGCAAGACTAGCAGAGGGGTCATTGTCTGCCCAGGCCAGGTCTCAAGCCAGACCTAAACAGCCTTACCCTGGGACAGCCAGCCTGGGGCCTCACTCCGCTAGGGGAAGGTGGGTCACAGGCCCTTCCCTCAGGCAGAAATGAGGAGGGGGCCTGGGCTTTCTCCACCCCTCTCCTTTCCTCTCTCTTTCTCAGGAAGTCCTGGCAGCAGCTAATTATAGGGACTATTAACCCCTTGACCCTTTCCTTCTGCAGCATGGGGCCCTCTGGGAACCCAGAATTCACACCACCTCTCCCTCTGTCTGTCCCCAGTTGGTAAAGGGGTCCAGTTCACCTCAGGGTCAGATCCAAACTGAAAATAAGAGGATCATCAGTACACCTCGCATCTACACCAGTGGCTTATGGCAAGTACCTGGTGTAGAAATGCGTGCCAGCGACAGGTGCATGGCATTATTGCTGTACTAAGATTTAAACAAGAATGGGCGGTGCCTAGGGTTCAGTGGGTAAGCTCCAGTCCCATATACCAAGGGTGAAGGGTTCAAACCCGGCCTGGCCAAACTGCAACGACAACAACAAGAAAAGATTTAAATAAGAGCGTACGAGGTGGGGGGCCCATGGCCACTTAGACCTTAGGCTAGTTAAAGGACTCAGGTGGGGTTGGATTTCAGCTATTCTTGGTCTGCAAGGTAGTGGACAATTAGGATTCAGATGGCCCGTGTGAACTCCTCACGGCTTCCCAGTGGGGCTGGGATTCTGGGCAAGCGAAAGTTATAGCAGGTCAGTGGGCCTCTCAGAGGCTTAGGAGCCATAGCCTTAGGCCGGGCACTTGACCTTCTTTTGCCTTAGTTTCCACACTAGAAAAAAACGGGGTGGGAGGGGCTGTTAAGATGCATAATTATGATTGTTTATTGTGAGCTTTGAGCTGCTGGGATGAAAGTCTTCATGTGTGCCATAGATTTTATTGTTGTAATCACAGTAGACTTTGGAGAAAATTCAAAGAGATGTTTTATAACTCAAATTATAGAGGTTTCTCCATTTAGGAGGGAATATTCCAGAGTAATTAGTGAGGAAACTGGGTAACAGCCCTGCCGAAGGACTCTCAGCCATGGAGAGCTGCATGGGCCTTCTCCTGGAAGGCGGGAGAACTCTCCAGAAGGGACTGTTTTCCTCTTTGGAAACAGCATCCTGACTTGCAGTGGGGAGGGGCGCTGCACAAGAGGGTGAACTTGGACCCTGTGAGCAATCTAGATAACTTGATCATTCCTGGGATGTGGAAGGTCATCTAGAGTTCCCAGGGGTGGGGGTGGGATAGGCAGTTTTTTCTCTGAGGCTAATATCAACTCCAGTGGCACTAAGGAGCTCTCAGGCAGGGGACAGTGGGCTCCATTAGCGGTGGGGTAGACACACGAATGGAGAGCTTTTACATTTGCGCTTGAACCCACCTGTGAGGGACCTCTGTCTCCTGACCACATCCCCAGGCCTGGCTGGTTAAGAAGACCACAGAATGCATTGGGCTGCAAGTAACAGAAAAAATTGTTGTTTTTCACAGACAAGAACTTAGAAGCAGGTGGCCACAGGGACCAGTTCAGTAGCTCAACCATGTTGGCATTCTGGGGTCAGTCCCTTGGTCTGTCTGTTATAGCTAGGAGATGGCTGATGTCACCTTGAGTATCACTTCCACGTTCATGGCAGAAGGAAGGAATAGATGGTGCCAGCTTCATTCAGCCCTTGTCCAAAGAGCAAATGCTTCCCCAGAAACTGCCTCTGGGCCTTTGTGCATGCGGTTCCCTCTCCTGGATTCCTGGTTACTCCTACGCACGTCATACTCCTCAGTTCCCACCGAGCCTTGGACATTCTCCCTCAGGAGCACTTCTGATGACTGGCATTGCTTACTTACATATATCTCCTCAGCAGACTGTGCCTGGCATGCAAGGGAGTGGTCATTTCCATGACAAAGCCCCAGTTGTGCCAGAATCACCTGGCTGCAGGCCTCAGTTTCCCTGCTTGCCCCCAGTGGGGACCAGGTCACTGCATGATCACAAGAACTGTGTGAAGGCACAGGAGACTCTTGGTGTTCACACACTGATTACTTGGGGACAAAATGAGCTGAGGTCTGGGGCTCCACAGGGTATTCTGAGTGCTCTTGGTCTCTGCCCCTCAGGAAGCTGACATTTCACTTCCACTTCCGGGGGGAGATGACCAGGGCTGATGTGCCATTCAAATGTATGCAATGTCCCTGAGCTGGGTCTTCCAGGCCCCAGAGAATTCTCAGAGTCCAGCCAGATGATAGCTCCTCTTCCAAGGCGGCAAATCAAGGTCCAGAACCTGCCAGGCTGTCCCTCTCTTGGACATTGGCCATTTTCCCACACTCATCTGACAAAGATGAGCCGTGCGCTGCCGTGTGCTGCTGTGCGCTGCTGTGTGCCCAGGCCCTGGCTGGGTGCTGGGGATACACTCGCATGGGGGCTGGTGCCCAGTCTCACAGAGCTCACAGGCTGGGGAGACAATTGAGGGCTAAACAGAGGGAGCAGCAGCTGAGGCACGTCTGGCACTGACCACCTGGGCTGCAGACCACAGCTCTGGAGCCCAGATTAGGACAAGAAGGCATAAAAGTGAGAGCCCCCAAGTTCCTCCCCTCCTGACCCCTGTGCTCCTCCCCCAAGGAGTCTTTCGCATGCTCAACCACACCAGGCAGCATCTAGTCCCTCGGAGGTGGGACCTACAAGGGCTTTGCTTGCAAACACTTTCTGGCTGGAGAAGAAAATTGTGTCATAAGTTGCACAAAGTCTTAAGACATTTTCTACTCTTTACTCCAGGGAACTCACCCTTTAAAGGATGCATGGGAAGCAACTCCGTGGGCGGAGAAGTCTTGGACTTGGAAGTGGGGAGTGGGGGGAAAGATTGTCTGGAGCCTCCAAGAAGCCAGTCTTGCACACGTCTCACCACGGAGCCTGGAACGGGCCGACTGTGCGTGGGAAACCTCTGGTGGCCTCCTGCTCTTCCTGTCAGGCTCATTTGAATGGAGAAAGACGCAGATGAGGGAGGTTTTGAAACTGGGCAAGGGAGCACGGAACCCAAGCAGAAGCTTGCCCAGCCTTGACCTCCCATCCAAGGACTGCCCTCAGGGGTGTGGGGGCTTCCTGCCATCTGTGGCTCATGTCACCTCTGAAGGCTGTGCACTAGTTATTGGAGTTCTTGCCTCTTCTAAATTCAAAGATGCTTTTTTTCTTTTTCTTTTCTTTCTTTCTTTTTTGTTTTTGGATTCCTGGTTAGACGGCCATGACATCATCACAACTCACAGCAACCTCAAACTCTTCGACTCAAGCAATCCTCTTGCCTCAGGCACCCATGCAGCCGGAACTACGGCACCACTACAACACCCAGCTAGTTTTTCTATTTTTAGTAGAAACGAGTTCTCACTCCGGCTCCGGCTGGTCTCGAACTCTTGAGCTCATGTGATCCACCCACCTTGGCCTCCCAGAGTGTTGGGATTATAGGTGTGAGCCACTGCACCTGGCCCTCAAAGATGCTTTTATAATCCCCTCTGTATCGGACAGTCTGTACCCAGTGACATCCTTGGTTGTGCAACTGGTGTCTCACTTTGTTACCCACAGGGAAGTGCATGAACTTCATTACGTGAAGCGCATATCACACAATCTTCATTTCCACCCAGTGGCACACTGTCTTACCCAACCCCCTGTGCCCTAGTTTACCCTTTGATCTTTAGTGAATCTATTGTTCAAATTCAACGAAGTTGGTGTTGGTCTGAATCCTGGACATGGATGTGCCTGTCCATTTAAGCCAGAAGGGGGCAGCGTTTTCCCGCCAAGCAAAAGGCTTTAAAAAGTCAGATAGTTGGGGTAGGGGTGGGAGTGGGGAGGCTGCCTCAGGGCAGCCGAATCTGTTTTAATCCCATGCACCACGGTAGTGTGACCAAACGGCTTTTCTAACCTTGTTTGACAGGTCTCCTAGAAGGTCAAGGGGCCTGGAGGAATAACTACAAAGTCGGGCCTTCATCTATTCCTTCCATCTCTTCAACAAACATCTGCAAATAAGAGCGGGAAAGCCAGATGCCCCTCCTGCTGGAGAAAAGAAGCAAGAAACTTTTCAAAGCAAATGATAACAAACTCGAGGCAGAAAGCTTGCCATAAGGAGCTCGTCCATGTTTTATTTCCCAATGCAGGGAGAGGGCTGATGGTTTTGTGGGAACAGTCACCTGTAGCGGACATAGAAGCACTGAGCTTATTTTGCCAATAAATGCCACTTCCAGATAGGTCCCTGGCCTCCCCCGTAAGTATGTTTACAGCATGCCTCCTTGGCAGGGCTCCTGTAGCTCCCAGTGCTGGAGCCTAAAGGCAGCTGAGGCCCCAGGAGCAGGGAAGAGGCTTCCCCATCCCTGACCAGCGCCCAGGGAACTCCAGGGAGGCCTGAGATCAGGTTGAGTTTGGAAGTCACTGTGGTTTAATCCCTGGGGAGAGGAACAGGGAGCTTCACAGCCAGTGGTCATCCAGCTGGCATCCCCAAATGCTTTGGGACTTCACACTCCAGGGCCCCACCGCTCATCCAGGGGCTTCCAGGTCACCCTGAGTTCTTGGTTCCAGCCCTGTGGCCTTGGCAGAAATGAGCTTGCAGCTTTTATCCTCATCTGGTTCATGGAGGGCCGTTTCCAAATACACCTTCTCCTTGGGATATGCTGGAGAGATCACTTGAGTCCCATTTGTCACCAACAAACCAAGAAAATCCCCAACAGGTCAAGCAAACTGAAGGCCACAGCTGCAGCCCCAGCCCCAGCCCCAGGCTTCCTCCCGGTTGCTTGTTCAGCCAAACATTCTCCCTGAGCCAGTTTCCATGGGCTGTCCCCACCAACAACCCCACAAGGACAATCCTGATCCCACCGCAGAGGAAGCCACAGAAGTTGCCAGTGGCCACACACTGATGACAGATGGTCACTCACACAGGTGACAGGGATGATGTCAAGCAGTCTCCTATCCAAAGTGGGGGCAGCCGTGGCAGGAAGATTCCATGATCGACCACTGCCATTTACTTGTAAGTCAGCAGGATGGCTTTCTGCATTTGAAAGACCAGCTCCCTGCATACAATACTACAGAGGAAGTCCACCCAGACCTAACCAGTCCCCTCTGCCTACTGGGAGCACAAACGCAAAACATGGCACAGCGTTGTGGAGGACGATGCACTTGTATTTAGATCCTGCTCTGAGCAGGTCACTGAGCCTTTTAGCCCACATGTATGGTGGGAACCGTGTGTCATTTACTCCAGGGTGGGGTTGTCACAGGGTTGACACCCGATCATATGCGTTAACTCACCTAGCACGAAGTCTAGCGCAAAAGAAGCTAAGGACCATCAGCATTAACACTCTTTTCCCGCCACTCCCCCTTGTTAGAAACATGGCTGTGAGTTATAAATAGTCAGTTGTCCTTTGAGGGATGGGGCTGCTCAGTGATACTGGCATTTCTGTGAACATTTAAAATCAGAAGAGTTTACCGGGAGCTCCGGCTTCTATGCACTTTCTGCTAAGTAACTCCAAAAGGCAGTTACCTCCTCAGCCTTCTTCACCATGTGCACACACAGCCCTTGGCAAACTCAAAACCCCTTTCCCAAAGTCTTAACAGAGTTGGGCTGAGCCTGTGGCAGAGGTGGGAAAAGAAAGCAAATGTCTCATTTCTCTGCCATTATTCCCATTTTAAAGCCAGCAAGCTAGAGGAGGGGCCTGGGCTGGCTGCAGGAGGACACTGTGTGGCCCCTAGAGGTTGGGCATGATTGATGGACTTGGGGTTCCAGCAATTTTCTCATCACTTTATTTCTTTACCAGCGTTAAGGAGGCTTCATTTCTGGTAGAACAAGAGCTGCCCCTCTGTGCCTTTTGAAGCCCAGAAAACACAAATATGGAGAGAGGGTAACTAGTAACGAAGAATTTCCCCATCTGAAACTCTGGGACGATCTTATCTCTGGAACAACTCCGGCCCTCCTGCCCGATGGCAGCAGCACTCCAGGCAGCGGAGGGTTAAGTTGCTGTGGTGACAGTTGAAGATCAAGGGTTGAGTTGCGGTGGTCCCATTGATTCTGCTGATCTCAGTGACAGTCCCCCATTGGTTCAGCTTGACAAGCTGCACCTTTGGGCACTGGGCATATCCACAAAACACAGCCAGGACCTTTCTGAGCCGCCATGAGGAGACACCCAAGGTATCTGCAGGTTTGATGTGGTGGAGACCTGGTGCCCAGGAGCTGCAGGGGATCTGGGGCTGGGGAGACCTGCCTTCAAGTCCGGGCTGAGTGGCTGCTCCTGGTCTCTGAGCCTTCTATTCATAAAGTGTCTTCCTCCCTGTTCCATCCCCAGGGGCTTGGTGCTGCACCTGCCACGCAGCAGGCCGGGAATGAGCACCAAGTAAAACACCCCTCTGTTGAACGAGAGACTCCATCTGCATTCAGGGTGGTTGTATCAGCTGGGAGAGACTCGCCAGTCTCGGAAGGATTCTCTTTCCTTTTAAATCCGCTTCCCTGTAACCTCTATGACCCAGAAGAGCATGGGCCATTTCAGATGAGCCGATGTCTATGAGAGGGTCCTGGGTGAGCTGCAAATGCTCTTGATAAATGTTTATAGACTCTAACGTGTTGTGTCTAAATATGTCTACTCTCTAAAGAATTAGGCAGAAAAGTTAGCATTTTCATAAATGTCATATCATTTGATCTTTAGGATCCTGTAGGATGGGAAGTGAATAGTGAGTTGCAGAGATGTCAAATTATTTTATGTGGGGCAGCGCCTGTGGCTCAAAGGGGTAGGGCACCGGCCCCATATACTGAGGGTGGCAGGCTCGAACCCAGCCCTGGCCAAACTGCAACGACCAAAATATACATACATATTAAGCGGGCATATCTTTTCCTGGATACTTTAAGCGGGTACCCTGTCTCCCAGTGTGACCTCATGTGGTTCCTTTGTGGAGGGTGGAAGCCTGCCAAGAACAGCAGAGCTGGGGGTAGTGGTGACCCCAAAACCAGTCCAGCTGTTGAGTGGACCCTGAGACATCTGTTTAGTCTGTCTTTCAAGCAGAAGAGCTTCATCACCAGTGTCACTTTTTAAATAGATAAGAGATCAAGGTGAAGGGGAAAGAAGGTCAGAAGAGAAAAGGTCAAATACGTTGGGGAGAAATTCTATGCTGTAAAAAGAACAGGAAAGAGAGGCCAACAGCCAAGGCGTTGCCTAAAGAAAGATAAAATAAATTCTTGTGTACCCGAAGCTTTAAAGCTATGTACCTTTGGCTCGGCACCTGTGGCTCAATGGGCTAAGGCACCAGCCACGTACACCTGAGCTGGCGGGTTCGAATCCAGCCCGGGCCCGCCAACAACAATGACGGCTGCAACCAAAGAAAAAAAATAGCCGGTGTTGTGGCGGGCACCTGTAGTCCCAGCTACTTGGGAGGTGGAGGCAGGAGACTCGCTTGAGCCCAGGAATTGGGGGTTGCTGTGAGCTGTGATGCCACAGCACTCTATCCAGGGTGACAGCTTGAGGCTCTGTCTCACACACACACAAAAAGCTATGTACCTTTATACATATCTTTATTATGCAGAATTAGAAGAATAGGGAAAAATGTAAGTTTAAGAATATTTTTACATATTAAAGTAGCAGAAAAATTAGATACAACTTATATATTCAAACTGAGAGGTCCAGAGACCTGGAAACCATTAAAAAATCGTGGTTTAAAATTAATCTCCTAGGCTCGGTGCCTGTGGCTCAGCGGGCTAAGGCACCAGCCACATACACCTGAGCTGGCGGGTTCGAATCCAGCCCGGGCCGCCAAACAAAATGACAGCTGCAACCAAAAAATGGCCTGGCATTGTGGCAGGCGCCTATAGTCCCAGCTACTTGGGAGGCGGAGGCAGGAGACTCGCTTGAGCCCAGGAATTGGAGGTTGCTGTGAGCTGTGATGCCACAGCACTCTATCCAGGGTGACAGCTTGAGGCTCTGTCTCAAAAAAA